>PVKM010019761.1:0-23932 GCA_004027735.1 Carollia perspicillata | reverse complement strand
ATAGTTTTTGATCCATTCATTTACTGATGGGCACCTAGGTTGCTTCCAGCACTTGGCTATTGTAAATTGTGCTGCTGTGAACATTGGGGTGCATAGGTTCTTTGGATTGGTGTTTCAGGGTTCTTAGTGTATAATCCTAGCAGTGGAATTGCCGAGTCAAAAAGCTCTCAAAGGACATTAAAAAAACATCTGAGAAAAGGGAAAAGAGACTATGTTCTCGGTAGGAGATTTTATATCATAAATACATCCAGACTTTCCATGTCAATTAATTTTTTATGATTACAAGAAAATTACTATTTTAAAAACAAAGCTAGAAAAGCTGATGAAATTAATATGGAGAAAAAAAACAAGGATAACCAAGTAAAATTTTACTAAAGAGTTTTGCAAGTGAACTAAGCCTTTCTGCATATGAATACATCATTAAAACATTCTGGTATTTATGAGTAATGGAAAAACAAGCTAGTGGAACACAATTCCAGAAAAAGATCCAAGTGTGCATATGAATATATTATATAATAAAGATAGTACCTTAAATCTATGAGAAGTAGGTGAAATGTTTCTTAACTATGGATTCATATCACTGGTAGATGATATCATTTACCATACTAAAATCAAAGAGGATTAAAAAACTTAGATATTAAAATATGAAATAATGAAAATACTAGGAGAACTATAGATAAATTTTATCATACTCTTGGAATGAAACTTTTCTCTGACTTGAAATCCAGAAGCCATAAAGCAAAAGATTGATAGATTCAATTGCATTAAAAAAGACCTATGCATGAAAAGTGAAATAACCACTAGTAACAATAAAAGTGGGATTTATATAAATATGCATCTGATCTTATAAATTACTAATATCTCTAATTTATAATGCATTAGAAATTGAAAGCAACTTGATTAACTTTATAGAAAAATAAACACATGATATGTACAGATATTTCATGGGAAAGTAAATAGAAATGGCCCTAAGACACATGAGAAGATGCTCAGTCTCACTTATAATATTAAGAAATACATTAAAACTCCACCAGAATATCATTTTTTTAAGCATTAAATTGACAACATTCAAAAGTTTGAAAGTACATTTCGTTTGTAAATGTGGTGTGACTGGGTATGGTTAGAATAGACATTGCCACACACCAGTATAGTTTCTAAGGGTAATTTAGCAATATTTGTCAAAGTTTTAGATACCTTTAACCCAGCCATACCATTTCTACTATTTACTTTAGAGATACACTTGTATATGTGTGAAGTAATGTATGTAGATTTTCCTTTATGCAAAATAATGAGTGCAGAGATTTTTATAGTAGAAAATATTTGGAAATCACTTGAAAATCAACCAATATTGCATTAGTTAAGTAAATAAATTATAACATAGATTTTGGATGTATATTCTATTTAAAATATATGAATATATATTATATAAGTATATGTGTTATGGCAATATAATTTATTATAGAAACATAAAGTATATTATGTAAGTATAATACATAGCCCACATATTATGTATTTTATATATGTTAATATAATATATAAAAAGGAATATAATGAAGCTGTATGAAGGAATGAGGAAACACACTAGGCATATATATAAAGGTCACTAACGAAATCGATGCTAAGGAGTGTATTATATATTTATATTTATTCAGACATTTATTTTTACATAAAAAGTGGTTTTCAAATAAATGGCTTTAAAAAGGAAAAATGTATAGGGAGGATAAATGGAGATGGACAGAGACTTGACTTGAGGTAGTGAACTTACAATACAATGTACAGGTGATGTGTTGTGGAAATGCACATCTCAAACCTATACAATTTTGTTAATTAGTGTCAACCTAATACATTCAATAAAATGGAAAAATGTATGTATATCATACAACACTTTATCTATAATAGAGAGCATAAGAATATCTATGTGTATGTTTGTGTGTATTTTTTCTGCTTTCATAAAAATATAATAACATTGGTAGAAACACAAAATCCAAAAACAGAAGTTATCTTTCATGGTATGGGGACTGAACACCTAAAGGCATGAGTGAGAGCAAGGTTCCTCACTGCATGTCACTTTATATATTTTTCACTTTGAACCAACATGTATGCATCATCTATTTAGGAAAACAAAACCTTAGTGAAAGAATAAACAAGCAGTAAAACATTCATAAGAAGGGGGGAAACGCCACAAATAATACCTCAGGATAAAACAAGCAGAATCACCTATAAATGGAACCTAATCAACTAAACAAACAAGCAAGAAAAATAGAATCAGAGATACTGAAATAAAGAACAAACTGACAGTAACCAAAGGGGAGGGGTGAGGGGAATAACCAGGGAAAGAAGGGGAAGGGTTGCCAAGGAACGTGTACAAAGGACCCATGGACAAAGCCAAAGCGGGGAAGGATGGAGGGTGGGAGGTGGGGGTAGGTGGAACAAGGGAGAGTGGTGGTGGGAAAATAGAGACGACTGTACTTGAACAACAATTTTTTTTAAAAAAAAGCAGACTAATGGATGAGTGTGGAACAAGAAGGCCAGAATCAGTCCCATAAGCTTTGACATAGCGGGTAGTCTGGGGATCAAAATCTGGTGCCCCACTGGCTGGATTTAGCACAGAGATGTGTTTTCTCTAGACAGCATGCTACTGCTTTAAAGTGTGAATCCTTGTGTCTATTGTGAGTCTGCACTTTCCAGTTTGCTGTGGTCACCAACCATCTATTATTTTATACTAGATGCTGTAGAGCATTTGAGAAATAATCTCTGCTGTAGAGGCACTGGTGACCAGACATTTTTCATCACCGGCTGTAGAAACCATTACCTTCTCCTGATCAGTCACTAAAAGCCTTTTTACTACAGGAGAGATTTAGCTTCTAAAACTCAGCCTTAGATGATACTTGAACCAAGGTGAGAGATGATCTTTTTGAACCCAGTGCCTCAGCAGTTAGGGAACTTAGACAGGTTTTGAAGAAAAATTTGTGTTTTTTGACCTGTTTGTGGAAACCTTTTCATAAGAGAACCAAATGTTCCCCTTAACATTTACTTAAAAAATTAGAAAATGCGTTAGTAACAGCCTTATCTCATAGATTTGCACAGGAAAGGACAACATGACCTTTTAAATATTCCTTTTTTAGTTAATTCTTAGGATCAAGATTGAGAAAAGCAATTGAGAATAAATATTGGAAAAAACACGACTGTTAAACAGCCAAACCTGGAACAGTGAGCCCCACAAAAGGGAAAGTAATTGATAGATGAATAATACAATGTGTAAAGATGTATTAGTGTTTTCATTATTTTGTACTATTTCTATTCAGTTGGAGCTGATTTCCATAGTAATATAGTTAGCTAAAAGTCTGCCTTTGTATATAAGTCTCCACAGAAAAGCAAATATGAAAATGGCAATTTTTAAAACAATATTTGTTTTTTTGTTTAATAAAACTAATGTTTTCAAATCTGCTTTTATTAAAACACAATAAATACCATCAATTTTTGACACGAAATCTCATTATATACTGTAAATATTTATCACTTTCTAAGGGGAAGATTATGCAGTAGATGACTTCTCATTGATTCACTCATAAAGCTGAGTTAGAAGTGAAGCTTCTTTTTATTTTCATAAAAATAAGAGAGACTCAAAATTTGACATCCATTCCATTTGGACCAGCTAATCAGACAAAGCACAGATGGTGCACTTTCCAAGAGCATTTTTTTTTAGCCTAAGAAAAATTTAAAAAGTAATGTTAATATAAAAACCTTGAAGGTAAAATAGACTAAAAACAGACAATGCTATTGCAGAAATCATTTCCTCTTCAATCCAGGAATTTATTTTCTTCTTAAATCTAACGTATAATATATTCAATTTAAAGATGCATAAAACAGTATAATTTATACTGTTTTGTCTTTATAGATCTGAAAAAAAATCTTTAGAGTCAAATAATGGCCGAATGTGGAAGACAGAGCATATATATGGTCTCGATGGGAACAAGTCCAGGGATTATCAGGGACTGACAACACTCAGTCATTGGTCAGACTTCTACAAATATAGATTTTTTGTTATTGATTATTGATGTCCACAAACCTTTAGATTTGCAAGGTCTGACAGAGTTCAAACCATCCTAATTCATGACTCTATAATATGAAGTAAAACTTTGGAGTTAAGGTGGACAGTAGGCATGTCTTTCAGGAATTGGTGCTGCTGGAGTTAAGCACAGACAAGGACAGTGGCCAAGGACAGTTGGGTGAGTCTTCATCTAGTTAAGCACATACAGTATGGCAATGCCACTCAGTGTGGCTCAGACTGGGGTAGTCATTCCCCTTTCTGGACCTCAGATTTTTAACCTGAAAATTAAAGAGTTAAATTGTATTAGTGATTGAACCATTTTTGCGGGGGGTAAGAATAAATGGTTTGGAAGGTATGATGAAAGTAGATACTCACATTCATTATGACAATTTTGGATAAAAATTCAGGTGAGTCAAAGACCTTCAGAAGGACTCCCACTAGGGATCCATGGACCACTGGTTCAGGACCCCTGAAATTAACAATCTTTACAAACATACCTCAGACATTTTTATTCATTTATTATTTGGTCACGCACATTCCCATTTTCTTCTCTAGAAGTGTGTGAATCTTTGTTCACCTGCAAGTATTCTGATGCACAGAATCTGAAGTTGATTCCATCATTAATAGTCTTTTACATAAAATACCACTTCTTAGTTTTGATCATAAATCTGTAGTTTCATTCCTACTCGCTGAGACAAAAGAGAGTTAAACTTTATTCAATTTTATCCCTACTTCCTTCTGAGGAATGGTGATGATGGTGCAGTGGAGAAATGTGAGATGCTACCATCTTTACTGTGTAAAGAGAATTCCACTTGTGCAAGACCTCAGGCTGGCATGTTAACTTCCGGGTATTTATACCAGTGCACTAAGTTATCCTCCCAGGTAAACTCACACAACAGTTTGCTGTTTCCTTACTGTGCCCTAACATTTTTAATTAAATAACTTGAGATGAAACCCTTAAATGAGAATAAATCAATTAGTCTTAGACTATTATTCTTTGTTTTAAGTATTTAAAGGCTTAATTTATTTTTAATGTTTAATTCATTTTTTCAAGAGGTATTATCATTTGGTGGAGAAAAGTTACTATCTTGGAGTTTACAAAATCATTTTGATTCTTAAAATCTCCTTTGAATCTCAGAAAATTTTTTGTGGATACAACTTGCAGATGCTATTACTTATGTGCAATTAATTTCTCCTTCAAGTATAGTGGCTTTTCAATAGTCAATTAATATATTTTAAAAAGAAACTAACTATCTACTTTATGAAAGTAATTATTTAATTATTCTGGACAAAAAGAAATAATAGCCAGCATAACATCTAAGATTCAGCCAAAATCAATTTCAAATGTCAGCCTTTTCTATTCTTGGCCTTCATGCTAATAATGTTCCGGTCAAACTCCAGGACTTTAAAAATAATGAAATAAATTGGGCTGTAATTTGGTGCCTAGAGTATCATTCTTAAAAGACAGTGTTCTCAATGTGTTCTGGGAAAACTGGGTTAAGATAATAAGCAGATGACTATTCAACATTTCCGAAAATGATAAGAAAGATAATTTTAAAATAACTAAATAATTACTCTGTTTAAAAAAAGAGACCTAAGTGAAGCAGAAATTTTAAGAAATTCCTCAACAAATGGAAAGCAAATAGAACTGAATACATGGCAGTAACTTAAAGTCATGACATACACAGATGCTTGGGCATTGTTCTATAAAAATTCAAAGCTAAGAGTCCAGTGATTCAGGTGGAGAGGAACAATGGTGGAGGTGATAAATTAGGGTAATATATTCTGAGGACCTGGTTAGCCCACCTCTCTTCTTTTGATCTGGACTCACGGGACAAATTAAAATAGGAAATTACTGGGAGAAGCTGATGAATGTTCAGGTATACAGCAACTTTCAAAAGGGCCTTAGAATTTTCCACAATCAGAGTATCATTCCAGAAACGTTCTAAGCAGAAGTATATCCTACCCCCACCTTCAGTATTAAAAGAGAGATTCTATTATTCAGGTAATGGAACTGGGTGATTGCCCCCAAATATTTCTCAAAATGAAAAAGAGATATATACTGTGTCAGAAACGTCATATTAGTCATGGAATAGAAATTCAAAAATTCTAAGAGGAATAACATCTAAATTTTGAAATTTTTAATAGAAGAGAAAAAATGGATAAGAAATTAAGGGGAAAAAAGTTAGAAAAGAATTCCAAAGTTGAAGAGAGAAATGATTCTTCAGCTTTTTGAGATACAGATCAGACAGAATACATGCAATAATGTCATTTTATGGGTGAAATTTATAAAATGTTGAGGATAATGAGAAAACGAAATGTTTCCAGAAAGATAAAAATAAGTTTTCTATGAAGAAATAGAAATCAAATTAACGTCACACTTTTCATCAAAAGCAATGTATATTAGAATACACTGGAGCAAAGTGTTACTATTCTGAAGGAAAGTAATTTTGAACCTAAAATTCTGTACTCAGTGAAAGTGGCATTCAATTGGAAAGACCTATGAGAAACATTTTATTGTATTTTCTTTTCACAGAAAGTACCTTTAATTAACAAAGTTACTTTAGTAAGTAAATGAATAAAATAAGATTGTAACTTATTCTATAGTATCATTATTTTTCAGTCTTAACAGCAAAAACTTCAGTGCCCAAGATGAGATAGTTTCTTTCTCTTTGTAAATTAAAAAATATATATATTGTATTTTTTCATTAAAATTTACTACACACAAAATCTAAAAACATTGCTAGAGAAGACTTCCATCAATAAATGTATACACATATATACATACATATAGCAAACCAATAAAATAAAAAGAGCAAACAAAGAAACAAAAATGCAGCCTAACAAACATATAAGACTCTTTTAATTGTAAATAATTGTTTATACAGAACCAAAAAAAATAATAAAAACCATCTAGATTTCAAGTCCCAGATATCTCAACATATAATATGGTGGAGGTTTAGTGGCCTAGAAGGATGTGATAGAGACAAAAATTTCTAAGAAGGTAGCAGAAAATATATACAATGGAAAAATTGGAAAAAAATGATAGTACATATAAAGACCTATCCTAGAGATCCAGTGTGCAAATAATAGAAATTTCAAGATGAGAGAGGTTAGAAGATGTAAGAAAACAAATTATTGAAGAAAAAATAGAGGAAAAATTTTCGGTACTGAAAAATCACATGAAAAAATGGCCTACATTATCCCAGAATTGTCTTATTAAAATTTGCAAGTAAACCAAGAGAGAAGACATGGTCCAGAAAACAGCTGATAGGGAGTCGTCTAAGTAAATAATGATGAAGATGATGAAAATAGTAATTAGTATCTATTGAGCTATTTAATACTTGCCTAACAAATTTATATTACTTATACTACCATCACAAACATCTAAAATGTGTTAGGTAAAGTAATTAAGGAAGCATTTAAATGAGAAATTTCTAATTTTTACATTTATATAAAATTGGTGGATCAAGAAATAGAAATAAAAGAATTACTAAAGTTATGATGTTGTTACTAGAAAAACTAACACTGAATTTATGAGAAATGTCATCTGGAGAAAGGGGAGTATATGGTCGGTAGATTCTGTTTTCTCCTAAACCTTTCTATACTGCTTGATTTGTTACCAATGTATGTGTTAATTTGATAAAATGAAAATGCAAAAGATAAACAGCAACAGAAAAACAATAAACCTTAAGCCATTCAACAAATGAAAAGGGAAAAAGAAAATGTTGAGAGTGGAAAATATTTAGTATGTTGACAGGAATAATTCCAAGATCACAATAAATATGAATATAATAAATTCCTTTATCATGATCCAGATTTAATAGTTTCAAAGAATCCAACTATTAGAATTTGCAAATGGCACATGGAAATAGGCATTTGACCTTTTCTGGGACTTTCAGCCTTTTTGGACATCTTTCCTCTTTGGAGACCCTTCTCATTATAAATTTCTTATTCACAGGCTAAATGTTCCCAGAATCCCCTGATATTATAGCAAATATATGTGATGAGACATGTCAATCAAATGCATCTGTAAGACTAACTGGGAAGTGGAAAATGATCATAAAGGGTCACTGGATTTTCAAAGTGATTAGTTGCAGTCTGACCTCCTTGCCTGGGGGTTTGTAGGATTGGGTGTCTGGGCTGAACAGAAGGAGCACTGTGTTTTCACTAGTATAGCCTTTGTGGAATGGTTTAGGTTTTCCTGCTAAGCAAGTCTTGAGCCCGATTTTGTGATTGTTCTACATACTGCCTGAGCAATCTAATATCCTTAAAATTTTTCTATTATGCTATAACTAGCTAATATCCAGCTGGTGTTATTTTCATCTAAAAACCCTGAGATACACCTAAAAGCAAATGATTTGAAAAGATTGTGTGATAAGATGCTAAAATTGTTTTTGGATAAATTGCTGAGACCATGAATATTACATTTCAGAATGAGGTGCTAGGTCAGGATGAAATTTTCAAAAGGGCGACCAAAATCTAATTATATGAGCCTTCCATCACCTGACTACAAGAAAGATATAAAAGAATTAGTTTTACAAATGAATTAAGTAGATTATTTTTAGAGAAATCCATCCCACAAATGAAAAAAAAAACCTTCAACAAGATCACTTGGAGAATGTACTATATGAAGCCCATGAATTTAGAGGACACAATATGTCTGATTCCATCTTGGGAAGTCTAAAAGGCAAGAGATGAATTTGTTAGATGCACTGAAGATGAAGCAAAGAAGCAATTTTTGTAGAATGGCCTGTATTTTTGGAGTTTATCAGAGAAGCAGATGTAGAAGTGTGTCCTGGGGGTCCAACTGTGGGCCATACAAAAGAAAGAGCTGGAGTTATCTTAGTTCTTATCCAAAAGGACCCTGAGAGATGACAGACCATATACAGAGAAACTATAGATTTCCTGAATAACTATAGATCCAAGAAAGACAAAGTGACCAGCTAGAATAGAGATGGATTTGCCCACATCAAAGAAATGTACCTGCATTTAAATTTTCTCCATATCTTGTGGCTTAAGCTCATTTATTTTTATGCTAAATACTATTCAATTGTACTGGTATACAACAATTTACCCAGTCCTCTATTAAAGGACTTAGTTGCTTCCAGTTTTGGCAATTATGAATAAAGTTACTATAAATATTTGCATGCAGAATTTTGTGTGATAATGTTTTTGACTCATTTGGGTAAATGCCTAAGAATATAATCACTGGATTGTATGATAAGCCTATGTTTAGCTTTGTAAGAAACTGCCAAACTCTTACAAAGGGGTTGTGTCATTTTTCATTTCCACGAGAGTTCCTGTTGTTCTACATCCTTGTCACCATTTGGTGTTACCAGTGTTTGGATTTTAGCCATTCTAATAGCAGTGTAATGGTATTTCATTGTTTAAATTTGCAGTTCCCTAATGACATTTAATGTTTTATATCTGCATAGGTTTGTTGAACATGTGTATATCTTTTTGATAAGGTGTCTATTCAGATCTTTGCCCATGTTTTAATTGGGTTGTTTGTTTTCTTATTAGTAAGTTTTAAGAATTCTTTGTAGATTTTGGATACAAGTTTATTTTTAGATGTGAGTTTTACAAATATTTTCTCCTAGCCTGTGGCTTGTCTTTTTACTCTCTCAACTGTGTCTTTTAAAGAGCAGATTATTTTCATTTAACTTAAGTCTGACATCAACTTTTTCTCTCATGGATTGTGCTATTGGTGTTGTATCTAAAAGGTTATCGTTAAACCAGAGGTAGGTTTTTCTCATCTTTTAGAAGTTTTATAGTTTTGCATTTTACATTTAGGTCTCTGATCTGCTGTGAGTTCATTTTTGGAAAGGTGTTAGCCATGCCATTTTTTTACCATGTTCATGTCCAATTGTTCTAGTACCATTTGTTGAAAAGATCATGAAAGACAAATACCATATGATCTCACCTATAAGTGGAACCTAATCAACAAAACAAACAAGCAAGCAAAATATAACCAGAGACATTAAAATAAAGAATAAACGGACAGTGGCCAGAGGGGAGGGAGGTGGATAACAGGAGAAAGAAAGGGAAGGGTCATCAGGGAACATGAATAAAGGACCCATGGACAAAGCCATAGAGAGTTAGGATTGAGGGTGGGAAGTGTGGTAGACGTGGAAGGGAAAAGTGGTTGTGGGGAAAATGGAAACAGCTGTACTTGAATAACAATTAAAAAAATTAAAAAATAATTATCTTTTATCCACTTAATTGTTTTTATTCCTTGTCAAAGACCAGTTGGCTGTATTTATGTGAGTCTATTTCTTGGCTCTCTGTTCTATTTCATTAAACAATTTGTCTATTATTTTGCCAATATCACACTCTCTTAATTACTGTAGCTTTATAGTATGTCTTGAAGTCAGATAGTATTGGTCTGCTGACTTTGTTGTTCTTCCCTATTGTGTTGGCTAGTTTGAGTCTTTTGCTTTTTAATATAACCTTTATAATATGATTTTCAATATCTAAAAAATAACTTTCTGATATTTTGATTGTATTGTATTGAATTTCTATATTATACAGGAGTGAGCAAACGTAGGTTTCTATTTGTGCAGAAAATAATACAATAATTAATAAATAACAATACAAGAATAAACTGTGTTTTTCCTACTCACTACTATCAACCTACTTTTGTGTACCACTGTACTGGGAAGAATTGACATCTTAACAATATTGAGTTTTTCTTTCCCTGCTGACTCTATTAATTACTGATAGAGGAGTGTCAAAGTATCCAACTAATTATAGTAGATTTGTCTATTTCTCCTTAAAGTCTATCAGATTTTGCCTCATATGTTTTGATTCTGCTGATGGGCTCATACTCATCAAGGATTATTGGGTCTTTTTAGAGATTGACCCCTTTATCTAATAACATGTTATCCCTGAAAATTATCCTTGCTTCTGAAGTCCAATTTATCTGTTATTAATATAGCTACTTCAATTTTCTTTGATTAATATTAGCATAACATGTTGTTCTTTACCATTTTAGCTTTTATTTTTTCATAGCACAGTGAATTCTAATGTTCACCTTTTGGGGAAGGAGAGGTCACACAACTCACTTGTGGAGACACCTCAAAGGTTGTCTGTACCAATAGAAAGGTTTGGTTCAATTTCTTCCTGGCTTAGGATACAGAAAGACAGTTAACATTGGTGGCCCAAACCCCTCTGGGCTGAGTTAAGGCAGAAAGTGGACAAGGTGGTCATCTGGAAAAGATGGGCAGAGCAGATGGATGGGGGCTCAAGTTATTGTTGACAGAGGGAGCTGGTCCTGGAGGGAAGCCTGAGTGCTCAGGCAGGGCGGATGTTGCTGTGTTGCCCTTCATCTGCCCAGTCCACCAGCTCACTGCTCTGGAAACACAGCTGGCTCTCTCTCTGGGCCTTTTTCACAAGCCGCTGAAACAAAGGACGTTCCTATCACTTCATGGACCAGCCAGCCCAGACCGTTTCTGGGAGCCTCATTTTTCTGCCAATTCTTCTGTGCCAATGCTTCAGGGTGTTGGCAGATGTGGGCACTGAAGTCTCCCTGGATGGTGGTGTGGGGCAGGCTCAGCCTAGTTGGTGTGTCCTCTCATGGTCCTCAGGTACAGACCAGATTGGGGCCTTCCCAGACCATGACCACCACTGGACCAGAGCTCAAGTAGCTGATGAGGGCTGAGTGGGTCTTCCTCTGCAGGTCCTGACAGTGCTCAGCTAGGGCACTCTCTGGTGCCTGTAGCATCTCCAGCAGCTTGAAGGCCCTTCTCTCAAAGCTCTGGATCACATCCCGAGAAACTACTGCTTCAGCCCATCTGGCTTCACCTCAACCACCGGCAGGTCTGGGCCCAGGAATGCCCTCAGGAGGTGGCAAGCTATAGATGGCTGGGTCAGGACACCTGCTGCGCAGCAGCTCTCTGGCTTCTTTCAAAACTTTTCTTTCTTTCTTTCTTTCTTTCTTTCTTTCTTTCTTTCTTTCTTTCTTTCTTTCTTTCTTTCTTTCTTTCTTTCTTTCTTTCTTCTTTCCTACAGCTTGAAAATAATATGCCTAGGTATTGTTTTTAAAAATATATTTTGATTTATTCTGCTTAGTGTTTTTTAATTCTTGATCTGAGGTTTGGTGTCTGTCAGTAATTCTAAAAAAATTCTCAGTCACTATTACTTCAAGCATTTCTTCTGTTCCTTTCTTTCTTTTCCTTCTGCCATTTCTATTGTAGGAATCTTACAACTTCTGCAATTGTCCCACAATTCTTGTGTGTATCTTCCTTTTTCTCTGTCTTTTTTCTCTTTGCTTTGAAAGCTTTCACTGACATTTTTATATCTGATTCTTTCTTCAGTTATATCCAGTGCACCAAAGAGCCATCAAAGACATTCTTCATTTTTGTTATTTCTTTTATTTCTAGCATTTAGTTTTAATTCTTTCTCAGAGTTTCAATCTCTCTGCAATTGACCATCTGTTCTTGCATGTTGTTTATTTTTTCCTTTAGAGCCCTTAATGTATTGATTATACTTGTTTTAAATTCATGGTCTGATGATTTCAAGGTATCTGTCAATTATGAGTCTGGTCTGATACTTGCTCTGTGTCTTGACTACGGGGTTTGTGTGTGTGTGTCTGTATTGTAGCTTGTATTGTATACAGAAAGTGGGACGTGGTATACTGGGTAAGAGAATGAGGTGAACAGACCTTTAGTGTCAGGTTTTACATTTATTTGCCTAGGAACTGGGGGGGGGGCTCTGCCCACAGAGCCCCCTCATCTGCCACAGATGAAAATAATGCTACCAAGATATGATCTGCTTGGGGAGGAAAGGTTGCCGATCTCTCAAAGAAGAAGGACCACACGAGTGCTTACCTCAATGGTATTTATTAGGTTTGCAACACACAGGATTACAGGTAAAGCTCATTAATCATTGTCAGGCAGTAAGGGTCAAACAATAGATAACAAAGAGCTCTGAGGGCCTATTTTGAGTCAGGGTCAAATAGCCGAAGAGCTACAAAACTTTGAGGAACAAACTCACTTCTCGCTTAAACTCTTATTTAATTGAGAGCATTCCAAACAAAGCAGGTTTCATGGGATTTTACATATTCTTTCTTAGGCCTGATTGCCCTAGGGAACCTTCCCTTTCTAGCACAGGGCAGTACCCACCACCAGCTTTGTCTCAGGCTTAAGGTATTGTCTCAGACTTAAGTCAGGCAGGGGAAGTAAGGCAGTCAAGAGATTAGGAGAATTCTTGCAGACAGAATGAGGGCTCAGGCTATGTCAGAATAGCCAGGGAGCTAGGGTCCATCACCCCTCTTTGCTGCAGCCCCCTGAGTCCTTCCTTGGGGGCCTCCCAAGTGATCGTGTCTGGCTTAGTTTGCCCCCCAGGGGTCTTACCCGTCATTGACTAACTGACCAAGCATTGGGGGCCAGAGATGGATGAAGCAGAAGCAGCGCTTCTGCCAGGGAGATAAGCTTTGTCTCCTCAGTGGCTCACAGCCTGAAGGTCACTCACTCAGCCTTAGCCACTGAGGGTTTACAACTCCTGAAGCCAGGCAAGGCAGTTCCCAATAAGGAATTAGGCTGTCTAGTGTTTGCTGTATCTGTGTGAGGTTAAAATTTCCTCTAGTGTCTTTGGTTTTTGTGTTCAATGTTGCCTTTGGGTTTCCCTAGAGACCTTTTCTTAATTAGAATCTGAGCCTTGCTGTTCTTTCAGATGTAGTTCCTTCTTATTACACAAGATTTCTGTTGATGTGGCAGCAGGTATAAAGGGGACGTGTTCTACGAGCCTATTATTAGGTCTCAGTCTGAGGTGGGCCTGTGACCCTGGCCTATGATATTTACAAGTACTTTTTTGCTGTTTCCCCCACTCCCACACTCCTTAGCTGACACAGAAAGGTCTGAGGGCATCGGAGTTGTGCATTTCCCTCTCTCATCTGAAAAGCTAGAGAGAACTAGTGTGGGCATTTCTGTTGCCATGGGTCAATTAGGTTCCAGCAAAATGGTTTCTTTTCAGGACAGGTCTTTGTTAAGGAGAGTACAATGCCCTGGGCATAGTTCAGAAAGTTTACTTTTGTTATCCCTTTGCCAGAAGCAGCAGAGATTTGTCTCTGATCTTCTCTGTGAGAAGCTGGTGAAATTCATGAGCGTAAAACTCTCAGGAGTTAGGGGAACGTCCTAATGCTGGGCCTCCAGTAGTTTTCTGTTTCTTCAGCTAGTCCATGCTCCGTTTCCCGCAACTGGTCAGGTGCCATTTATGTCTTCCTACCAGTTCCTGGCTGCAGTGGTTTCTATTCCCCATAAGCTGTGAAACTCCATGTCCATCTTTCTGTCTCTCAGTTTTGGGGCCAGTGGTTTGTCCTGTGACCGCAAGTCTCTGAGAGATCTAAGAAAAATTGACTTTAAGTTGGCTCAGCTGTTTTGTTATCAGGACAGGGGTGATGACTTCCAAACTCTGCACATGTTAGAGCCAAATGATTTTATCAACAAATTCTCCTAAACTTAAAAGATCAATGGGCTCCAGTGGTATCAAAACTATTGAAATCATGACAAAGCAATGATTTCAACATAATTTATAAATCTATTGTACGACCCTCATATATAAATACCAAAGTTAACACAAACCCTAAAAATCGTAGCTCCGTCTCTCTTATGTACAAACATAGAGGCAAATGTCCTAAATAACGTGATCAGGCAGATTTTTTATAACCACTTTCCCTGAAATAATATTTTTGGAGAAACAGTTTAGCTTTCCGAATAGTTTTGTTACCACAAAGGAGAAGCTTTTCATTTTCAATTCTCTGAATTCTTGACTGAGAAGAGTGCTGGGCACTAAACGGATATGCTGCACACGTTTTCAATGAATGGGTGATTGTCACATACAAAGTTCTGTAAGGAGAACTGTGAGAAACACACAAAGAATGGGGCAAGGCCACTGCTCGTCAGGAGCTCACAGGCTCTTGGGGAGTCAGCCCCCAACAGAAGACTAACCCGAATAGGATTGCGATCATTGCTACTACGAAGAAAAAAATGTCTATCTGCGCATGTGGGAAAGAGAGATTAATTCTCTCAGGCAGTGTTTATTTAGATCACGGCTTAAGAAATAGAGGGAAATGAAGCTTTCTGACTAAACTTAATTTCACAATTACCAAGAATCATAGAATTAGATTTGCACAGTAGTCTATCAGAGGCTTAGTTATTGCCAATTAGATCATAGAATTGTTTCAGAATGCTTGTTCTAGACTTCAAAAATTGGATTTGGGAACTTAACTTTTTCCAGGCCGTATTACTCTGAAAGTACTATTGGGTCACTTTTATGGCAAATAAATAATATCCTTCGTGCCTTGACTCCATGTGCATACCTTAAAAATTCCAGCCTCTCCAAGTCTCATCTAAATGTTTCTGGAGACCCCTGGGAAGGTTTCATCATCTTTTCTGGATGTTTTGCCCTGCCCCTCTGCCTTGATGCAGTCCACAGTTCTAGAAGCCTCACCTTGTCACTGCTGCTAGTGCCTCCTTAACCTTCAATGGTATTGCCTCCTACTTCTTTCTTGCAGCAAAATTGTTTTATTTACATAAGAGGTAAAAGGTTTTACTCCCCCACACTGTATGGCCATTTCTGAAATGGACACTGGTATGGCTGTGTTTCCATGAGCCACAGTGAAACAATTCTCTCTCTCTCTCTCACACACACACACACATGCACGCGCGCGCGCGCACACACACACACACACACACACACACACACTTCTTTCTCCCCCCTTTTTATGTTTTTAAAGAAGCCTATATGGTTTGGAAAGGGGATCATCTTCAAAGACACAGTATATTCTCTTTTCCCATTCCTCATGAATTTTCCTCATTATCCTTTCAGGCAATAACAATTTCTCTCCTTTCCCAAACCAGGCAAAAAATTTTCCTCTGAATCCTGGAAA
Organism: Carollia perspicillata; assembly: GCA_004027735.1. Taxonomy (NCBI): domain Eukaryota; kingdom Metazoa; phylum Chordata; class Mammalia; order Chiroptera; family Phyllostomidae; genus Carollia; species Carollia perspicillata. Next base: position 7,991 of record PVKM010019761.1, on the reverse strand, counting down.
TGCAGCTCATCACTTCCTGAGATATCTCTGATTATTTCTAACTCACAGTGCTGTATATAAATCATCTTTCAAAGACTCAGGGAGATAAGAAAAACCACATCTCTTTTATTTTTTTAATAAACCAACTTATTTTTATTTTCAGATCCCTTCTGCTTGATCATTCTGTGGGGCTTCATGTCATGTTTGGGACATGGGACTCTATCTCAAGGCCTCCCAGAATCCCATTGTCCAGACATACCACTCTTCTCTGGAGAGTTACTCCTTCCTTAGGCTGCTGCCAAGGAGATGTACACAGCTTCTTTTGCTTGCACGACCTTCAGGTATTTTTCTCCTTTCTGTCCATCTCAACTTTAGAAGGAAACTGCAACAAGTCCAGAGGAATCTTCTTGCAGTTAGGGAAGGGTGTCTGTCTCCTGCTACTATTTTTTTTTTCATGCTACTCTGCTTCTTCCTACATGCTGTTTTGCCTCCTTCCTTTCACCTCTCCAAAATGCATGTGATTTTATAAAGGCCTGGGAAACAAAGAGCCGAAACATCTTCAGGTTTCAGTCCCCTAGCATTCATCCCCTGAGGCAATGCTAGACAGCAAGTCTGTGCTTTGAAAGAGAGGAAGGAAAAGAGGCACAATATGGGGATAATCTCATAAAAATTATTTTAAATATTACTCAGCAGCACCAGCTTTGGCTTCAGTGTAGAGTCTCCACTACATTTTGGAATTGTGAAGATTTTTAGAGATGGCCTACTTTTACAGCTGATGAAGAGAAGGAGACTCAGAAAAAAAGATGATTTGAAGATAGTTCTGGTTATTTATCACTATGTAACAAAACTTAAAACAACAGCATTTATCATCATCATCATCTCTAATGGTCCTGGAGTTGACTGAGCTCAGCTAGGCAGTTTTCACTTGGAGTCTCTATATGTGGTTGGATCAGACAGTGGTGACTGGGACACCTGAAGACTTGTTCATGAACATGTCTGAAAGTTGATGGCTCAGTTGAGTAGGGGCTCAGTCGAGTAGGGGCTGAACAGTTGGGGCTACTCCAACTTGTTTCTCTATCTTTATGTCCTCTTTTGGTATGATCTTTCCAGCATAATTTTTTATGACATAGCTTAGGGTTCCAAAGGTACGTGTTGAGACAGAGAAAGAGAGAGAGTGCTAGATGAAGCTGTATCCCTTTTCATGAGATAGCCTCTGAGGATAAGTCACTAAGACTAAGACCAGCCCTTATTTAATGGTGAAAAAGTAGGACCTACCTTTGGATGGAAATGCAATTTACAGACATGTTTTTAAAATTTATTTGTAATTTTTATTATGATAAAATACACATAACATAAAATTTTGACATCTTAACTATTTTTTTAAAGTACACGGTTCAGTGGTATTAAGTACATTCACATTGTTATGCAACTGTCACTACCATCCATCTCCAGGACTCTTCTTGCAAAACAGAAACTCTACATCCCTTAAACAGTAACTCTCCATTCTCCTCCGCTCCCCTGCTCCTAACAACCACCATTCTACTTTCTGTCTTTAGGAGACCTCATGTAAGTGGAATCATATATTATTTGGCTTATTTCCCTGAGCACAAGGTGCAGACATGTTTTAAAACCTCACAGTTATATATCTTCTTCTAGGATATTGATCAAAACCATTTAACATTTCAGGTATCTAGCCTTCCTTCCCCAGTCTATAGTTTATTCCTTTAATATGTATGAAGGTTGATTTTATAAGTCGACTTGACTGGGTTATGAGATGCCCAAATATTTGGTTGACCATTATTTGAGGGTGTGTCTGTGAGGGTGTCCTCAGTAGAGATTAGCATATGAATCAGACTGAGTAAGGAAGAACTCCCCAATGTGGGTGGGCATCAGCCTATCTATTGAGGGTCTGAACAAGATAAAAAGGCAGAAGGAGAAAGAATTTGCTTTCTCTGCCTAAATGCTTGAGCTGGGACATGGGTCTTTTCCAACCTTTGGACTGAAACCTTACATCATCAGTTCTAGGATCCCAAGCCTTCAGGCTTAGATTGGAATGACACCACTAGCTTTCCTGGGTCTCCAGCTGGCAGACAGAAAACAGACTGTGGGACTTCTCAGCTTCCACAATTGCATGAACCAATTCCTTATATTCTCTTTGTCTCTCTGTCCCTGTCTCTCTCTCTCTCTCCTTCTATCTCCATACATAGTCCTCTCTCATACCCTCTAATTAATCAGTAACTCCCCTGTAACTTCTATTTTTATACTCATGATCATTTTAAGGGCATACGGCAGAGAATTCCCAACTTCTTCCTTCCCAAGATAAAATTACACAAGCCAAGAATATATATAATTGTGAGTTATGGTAGTTTTCTGACTGGCATGAGACAGTCCTGCCAAAGGGCCCATACAAGCTGATATAGTCAATAATAACTTATGTTGATCGTGATGTGGCACCTTCAAATTATTCTGTCCTCATCTTCTAAGTGATTAATCACCTTGGGTACATATGGGAACATAGCTCTCCATCGTTCATTGGTTTACTCAAGCCTATGCAACGTGTCATACTAAATGATACAGAAATGTTCTAGTAGCAAATAAATGGATGTAATTGTAGTAAATATGATTCTGTCCTCAAGACGCTTCCTTTTTAGACTCCTTTACTTCTCAGATTTCTCTTACTTCTCCCACATCCATACTTCTGCATAGAATTTAGCACACTGAAGAGGTACAAAAATCAATGATGATGATGTGACAATTATTTTTAATTTCATACCCTTCAACATGCTGCAGAAAAATCAAAAGAGGAATTCAGAAATGTTTTATAAAGCATATTGCATATGTCATTCTGGATACATATTTAGTGTCCTGATGCTGTAGACAACTGCTTAGTTGTTCATTTTATTAAAAAGAGAAACCGAGCCTCTTAAGAGCTAAAACTGAACCATATTTGATTTTAATGTTTAGAAAATCAAAAGGAACATTTTGGCAAGCTTGTGATTATCTCTGATTACCTTAGAGAACTCGTGTTTTAGGGAGGGGTTTGATAAGAAACAAAACATAATGAGTTGATTTTATGTGCTGTTAACTGAAGGCCAATGCTACACTCAAAAATAACGATTCTGTTTCATACCAGCTCCCCCTACAGAGGGCTCAGTGGAAGGGAAGAAATGCCAGGGAAACCTTTTGGGTCAATCCCTGTGGAAGACCTCAGAAACATGCTATCTGGGCATGCACATTTATCAAATGATTTACACAACTTTTTTCCTAGCCTATATTACAGACATGACACAATTACCAGATTTATTAATTCTTTGTTGCAGGGACTAAAGATTTCCCAATGTGGTGAACTAATGCATATTGCATTAACTCTAACATCTGGGGCTCCACACCCACCAACATCAAGAGATTAACTGAAACACAACAATACAACTTTTCCCTTTGTCTCAATGTCGGTCTCCTCCCTCTCTCCCTCTCCACATCTTGCTCTTTCCCTTGCTCTCTTAAGCACTCAACAGGCTTTTCTGAGCAAGAAAAGCAAGAAAATGATTTACAACCTCATTTTGTCTTTTCTTGTATTTCACCTTCCATATCACATTTCTTATTGAAACCAAGATGAATGGGGAGAGACGTATGGACTATCTATTTTCCTTTCAATCTTTCGAGTCTTTGGAGAAGCACCAATCACCATTCAAGTTGTCAAGAATTCTATCAAGATCTAGGAGCAGGGCTCAAAGGAGCACAATAGCATATGGTTCTTACATTAGACCTGGGGTCTGGGGGCTACTTCATCTTTCGGTGGGGCTAAGAGAACAGGCAGAGAATATGATGGTCATATGCCTACTGGGATCGTTGTCCTCTCATCACACCTGCTCAAATACATGCCTTCTGCCATCATGATTCTTGTTGTCTGAGATCCCTTTGTTGGCAGTACTATTCTGTTATTATCTCCTTCTTCCTTTTGTTCTTGCAGTTCAACCCTTGTTGCCTAGGATTTTGCTCCTTAAACAAATGTCTAAGGCAGGTGTTTCAATGTCTTAGGTAGGACTCTCAATCACCGTTACTTGTAAGATTCCCTTTGGAAGTAAGCCAAATTTTTGAAAAGCAAGAAAGCAAGTGCTCTGATTTAGATGCTAATTGACACATAGACTCACTGTCAGAGAACAGTGTCATAGTCGTTATTAACTGGTTACTCTTGTCCTAACTAAAAAGGGCAGCAATAGTCCTAGTCAATAGTCCTTACCATACAAGAATATGTGCCCTAATTGCCCAGAATTTTTCCTAAAAGATGCCATAAATATGCATTTTCATATAAATTGTATTTATGAACATTGACAACTAATTCACACTTTTAAAAATGCAGTGCAAACCACACAAAACTCATCTGTAGGTGTGATTAGATCCATAGGTTGACAGAAGGCACCTCTGGGTTAGGACTCTATTTCCCAGCCGATGTGTCAGGAAATGCCTGGAAAGTTTGTCCAGAAGTTTAAACTTTTTAAATAGCTTTTCCTCTCCAGTGAACTTCCCCTCAATCTACTTTTGCCTGAATACCATTTACCTTCTCACACTATCACCTCATCAGTTCAATGTCAATTCACCAAATATTTAATCAAGTATCTCTGATAAGTGAGATACTGGAAGAGATGATGTGAGAAAGGTAAACATATTAAAAATGGATTAGACTGCTGCAAAATTGGCCTAAATTAGTGGTGGATTAAACAAGATAGGTATTTATTTCTCACATAAAGCTCAGCAGTAAATTGTTTACAGGTGGTATGTCATCTCCACAATGTCAGGGACCCAGAATCCTTCTGTATTGTTGCTCCATTACCCCAAAGGTGTTGACCTTGACTTCATGGCCTAAGGTGGTTCATTATCCACTCTAGTCAAATAATACCAGGCTGTGCTGCAGTGACAAATGGGCTCCAAACCTGAGTTGCTTTATATGGGTTCAGTGGCCCTTCTCCTCATTGCTATATATCTGGAAATGGTGGTCTCCACGGTCACTATGGCAAAGGAAGAGAAATGGAGAAGACAAGTGGGGAGATAACTGGCTCTTTCTGCAAGTGACACAACTCATGCTTTGATCACATTCTGTTGGTAAGAGATAATCACAAAATCCAGCTTACAAGCACCAGAGGATGATAAATGGAGAAGACCACATGTACAATCAGTGATTATTAATATTTTTTGCTGTGTCACAATATTGAAATGATATCTAACAGAAATATAAATTGGCAAAAGGGAGAAAATACCCAGAAAGTACGTGTATAACTAGGACTCATATTCTATTGTATTAGACTATCACATGGTTTCTCCTAGCTACAAAGGTGCCTAGATGAGAAATACAGTTTTAACTCTGGGTAACCACATGCTTAGCTAAAACTTTAGGTTCTATTATGATAGTAAAAGGAGAAAGTAGGTATGGGGGAACAGCTAGAACATTTTGCTATAATTAACTGAATATGGTCTTTGCCCCAATAAATCTTACTGTTTAGGAGAGAAGATGGATGTGTACATAAATGATTATACTGAGGTTAACTGCACTTTGCTTTAAGAGATAAAAGGCATTATGAGAAACATAAACAAAGTTAGGGGGGAGGTAACCCATAGATGCAAACTGAAAGTATCAAAAAACCAATAAGTTAAAGAAAATTTATTTCTCAGAATACTCTGGGATCTGGGGGAAATCCACTAGTCCAACAAGGGAAACCCTCAAAGCTGAGAAGACAGAATGACATTCCCTATAGGTCTGTCTTCTCACAATGAAAAAGGTCACATATGGGTAGGAAAACCTATATCTTGTTTTCTCCCACCCACATAGTCCAGGTTGAAACTTATCATTCTAGTGTATTATTAATAGCATCCTCTTTTGATTCAAAATGTCTTGATTGGGGCAATAATAAATAATTTGCTTATTCTAGTGATTAAAACCTAGGTTTGGGGAGGTTAAAAGAAAAAATTAGGTAGGGGAGCTATAAAATGGTACAAGGCTGTGTGATGTCCAATGTGATCTTATAAGTGTTCATTAAAGTTACTGAATTCATGAAATCACGAGCATGATTGGGTTTCTTATGGAAAGAAGTGAATGGGCTAAAGTCATTATACTAGCTGGAAAGGAATCATTCCAAGATGGAAGTGGACAGAGGATCAAAAACTGGGGGACTATGAGGCAGTCATCTTGGAAATTTGTAGAAATCTTCTGGAAGGTACTAGATTTCACAGCTGTGAAATTTAAGGCTCGAGAAAAGATTAGATGGATAGTCAAAGAATAAGGATGTTCCCAGAATCAGAGTTAAATCCTATACTTTGTAGTAGGTGCCATCTGAGCAGAGTCCTAAGGGACATTATCCATTGAATTGGAATTTCATTTGAAGTCTGCACTTACATGGACTGTCTAAGTCCCCTCTCATACCCTCTGATAAATCAGTAACTCCCCTAAAACTTTCATTTTTATACTCATGATTATTTTGAAGGCATACCCTAGAGCCTTTCCAACTTCTTCCTTCCACGTATAGAATTACACAAACCATCCCATACTATCAAGTAATTTCCTTCTCCACTTCTTACTCATATCATCAATGACTTAGATAAATGTAATGACATGAGAAACCATTAGTTAAAGGCAGGTTTGCCCACATGCCACTCAATGAAAATGTAAACAAACAATGAACTCGTACATATGAGATCTGGCTTGAGTTTTAATTTGCAATCATCCACAATCTTTGGGAAAGTCACTTCACCTCTTTGAATTTGAATGTACATACTCATAAAATGATGCTTGGGCTCAGATCAATTATTGACTAAATGCATTTTACAAAATGCTCATGCCATGAAACTATTCTGCAAACAGAGAAAAAGTTTCTATTGGAGTACATGGTGGCTCCATATCATACATTGAAATGCCTTGAGAGGGTTTTAGACCTAAGAATTCCTATTTAATTTTGTCAGATATACCTTATCTCAAAAAAGGGTGCCTCTATTGGTATTTCACATTAACAGCACCAAGCTGGCTTCACTTCATAATTTGGATGCTTGCATGAACCAAACATCCTCTCTCCTCACCCACTTCCACCCATCCATATCCATATTAGTTTATTTCCAGCTCTTGCCTTTCCTGATTCTGCCTAGGATAAGTTACATCCAAAAATAATTACCCAGGTGGTTCTGGGTCACTTTGTCCAAGTTTTTTACATTTCTCCCTTCTCGAGGTCATCTCTGCTCCTCTACAGCTTAACATTTAGAGTGTGCTTCTGAATTTTCAACTTTATTCTCTGAATTATACTTTCTCCTATTAAAATAGGGTTTGTCTATTGTTTATTTTGTCTTTTAGAATTTTTTGAATGGGTCGAATATATTCTGAGCTTACTTTTTAATGAACATTTTTCTTTTTAATGTTTCCTTCCAGTTCTTTTTTTCTTGCAATATTTGTTTCTATTTACCTTCAATGGGGTTCCTATTTGGTTTTGTTACCCAACATTCAGTTGACATTTTTTTAAAGATTTTATTTTTATTTTATTTTTTATTTTTCTTTAGAGGGGAAGGAAAGGAGAGAGGGAGAGAAATATCAATGTATGGTTGCCTCTTGTGCATCTCCTGCTGGGAACTGGCCTGCAACCCAGGCATGTGCCCTGACTGGGAATCGAACCGCGATCGTTCAGTTCGCAGGCCTGCGCTCAATCCACTGAGCTACACCAACCCAGTCAGTTGACATTTTGATGTCTCATTTTTTTATTTAAGCTGTTTTATTTGGAGGGGCACATGGTAGATGGTGAATTTCATAGATTATCACACTACTTTTCCTTCCAGAGGCTCTGTTGAGGCCAACAGAAAGAATGTTAGGAAGAAGTGAAAGATGTTTACTGAGCTCAAGGATATGCTTGCTTAGGCAAGCAGATGTTGCAAACAGATAGCCATCTGACTGTTACTAAGGAAGAAAATTTTTTGCCCCTGAGTTCATTCCAAACCCACCAATGATTTGCCTCGTTTGTTTGCCCGCGCAGTTCCGAAAC
>PVKM010019760.1:0-23964 GCA_004027735.1 Carollia perspicillata | reverse complement strand
CTGTCTGTTCTCTGTATCTATGAGTCTGTTTCTATTTTGTTTGTTAGTTTATTTTTTTCATTAGATTCCACACATGAGTGAAATCATATGGTATTTCTCTTTCTTTGGCTTATTTCACTTACCATAATATTCTCAAATCCATCCATGCTGTTGCAAAGAATAAGATTTCCTTCCTTTAAAGGCTGAATAGTGTAAATGTACCGCTGTTTTTATCCACCCACTTATAGGCACTTCAGCTGTTTCCAAATCTTGGCTGTAAAAATGCTGCAATGAACACAGAGGTGCATATATTCATTTAAATTAGTATTTTGGTTTTATTCAGGTATATTTCCAGAAGTGGAATCATTGTGTCATAAGGCAGTTCACTTTTTAATTTTTTGAGGAAATTGCATACTGCTTTCCACAATGGATGCACAAATCTGCATTCTCAGCAGTGGTGCATGAAGTTTCTTTTCTTCACATCCTCACTGACCTTGTCATTTGTTGATTTATTGACAACAGCCATTCTGACAGGTATGAGGTGATATTTCATCATGGCTTTAATTTGCATTTCTCTGATGATTAATGATATTGAGCATCTTTTCATATCTATTGGTCATCTATATGTCCACTTTGGAGAAGTTTCTATTCAGGTCCTTTGCCCATTTTTAAATTTTTTTGGTGCTGAGTTGTAAAATTTCTTTATATATTTTGGATATTAACCCCTCATCAAATGTATCATTGGCAAATACATTCTGCCATTCAGTGGGTTGTTTTTCATTTTGTTGAAGGTTTTCTTTGCTGTGTCCCATTTGTTTATTTTTCCATTATTTCCCTTTCCCAAGGAGATATATCATAACAAAAATATTATGAGAAATATCTGAGATTTTACTGCTTATGTTTTTCTTCAAGGATTTTTATGGTTTTGAGTAAGACATTTAAGTCTTTAATGCATTTTGAGGTTTTTTTTTTGTGTGTGTGTATGGTGTAAGAAGGTGGTTTAGTTTCATTTTTTTGCACATATCAGTTTAATTATCTCAACACTGTGTTGTGTGTTCTAGCCTCCTTTTGATTACTATGGCCTTGAAGTGTAGTTTGATATCAGATGGGGTGATTCCTCCAACTTTGCTTTTCTTTCTGAAGATTGCTGTGGCTATTTGGGGTCTTTTGTAGTTCCATATAAATTTTTGCAATGTTTATTATAGTTCTGTGAAACTATGTAAATTTTATGTTGATAGGAATTGCGTTGAATCTATAGACTGCTTTGGTTAGTATGGGTGTTTTAATAATGTTAATTCTTCCTAGCAATAAACATGGTGTACTATTTCACTTATTTAATTTATCTTTGTCAATTTCTTTCTTTTTCTTAATTTTTTTCTTTAGTGTCTTATAATTTCCTGAGTACTTTTAATGGTTTTCTTCAGCATGCTGTTTTTTAACAAAAAGAATAAATAGCTAATCAGCACAACTACCCAATAAATAATAACATTTCTTTGTTTTTATTGTGTTATAGTATACATACATAAAATTTACCATTTTAATAATTTTTAATTGTACAATTCAGTGACATTATGCATATTCACGATGTTATGCAACCATAACAATTACTCATTTTGAGAACTTTTTCATTATCACCAATAAAACTTGGTACCCAACAAACAATAAATTTCCATTGCTCTCTCTCATCTGCCCCTGGTAGTCTCTATTCTACTTTATGTTCATATGAATTGGCCTATTAAAAGCACCTCATAGAAGTGGAATAATTCAATATTTGTCTTTTTTGTCTGGCTTATTTCAATTAGCAGGATGTTTTTCAAGTTTCACCTGTGCTGTAACATGTGTCAAAACATAATTTCTTTTCAATAATAGTTCTTTTCAAGTTATCAGTGATATTTTATTGTATGGTTATACCACATTTTGTTATCTAGTCATCTGTTGATGGAAATTTGGGTTGTTTCCACTTTTTGGCTATTTGAATAATGCTACTATGAATATTACTATAAATGTATGTTGGTCTATGCTTTAAATTTTTCAGGGTATGTTATAGAAATGAAATGTAATTTTTAATGCAGTAGTTTACTGATTTATTACTTTCATTAACTTATATATTCATTCTGTCTTCCATTGAATCATTACAATGGACCTATGATTTGATTTATTATATCCTAACTACATAAATAACAGCATATGTCTTTATTGGAATAATAACTATAATTTCTTTCTCAAATGGCTAATAATTAATGTTAAATTTATATTACTTTTGAGTAAAGAAAAAATATACTTGTTTTTATAGACACATATTCAATTGCCAAGTTTGCTTGAAAAATGTGTGTATCTCTTTTTTTATTTTCTCTCAAAATTTTAATTTGAATAGTTAACAGAAAAGTTGAAAAGTAATAGAAAAGTTGTTAAACACCTATCTACTGTCCATCTCATAAAATCAATTCAAATTAATTAAATTTTCAACATTTAATTTATGTTTTTATGCATAATACATTTTACTAAGCCATATGGAAATATGTAGCACACATGGCACAAGTCATACCTCAGTACTGAGCAACTATTTGCCTCAGTTCATACTACTTGATATATCTTGTCAACAAATAGAAAATAATTATATATATGTTAGATGTTAATACAGTTATATCAATAATATTATGGAAATGGTTTCAATATAGTAACTAAAATAAAGACACTATTTGGATGTGATAAAAAATCAACTATAGTTGTCTACAAGAAACCCACATTAAATATAAAAATTTAATATTTAGATTAAATATTTAATATTAATATTTAGATTAAAAGCAAAGTGATAGAAAGATGTACCATGGTAAATATATCTAAAGAAAAATAGAATAGCTATATTAATTTTGGATAAAGCAGACTTCAGAACAAGAAAAGTAATAAAGGATGAATAGGATAATTACATAATGATAAAGAAGGTTAATTTTTCAAGAGGACATAATTTTTTATGTGTATGCACTTAACAATAGAGTATTATATTTTGAGGCCAAAACCTGTAGACATGAAAAGAGAAACGAACTAACGTTGGAGACTTCAACACCCCTCTGTAAGAAACTGACAGATTTAGCAGTCAGAAGATTAAAAAGGATATAATTTAACTGAATAGCATTATCACTTAATGAATTTAGAGATCCAAGATGGCAGAGAAGTAAGTAGAAGCTACAATAATCTCCTCTGAGGACCAATCTGGGATTACAACTAAACTGTAGAGATATACTGAATAAACGACTGAACAATAGCTGGATAAAAGCCTTATAAACAAGGATAGACAGAAGAAACCACTTCACCACTACAAGACTGGTAGGGAGTGCAGATGAGGTGCAAGAGGGCTATCTGGGCTACAACACATGGCAGCTGAAATTCTGGAGGGATATTTCAGTGGAGAGGAAGTTCCACTGAGAAGAGTGGGGCCTAAACCTCAAGCTGGGCTTCCCAGCCTACAGCATCAGAGCTGGAAAGGAACCCAAATAACATCCACCTGTGAAAAGCAGCAGGGTTATTGTCTACCAAGGAGAGATGGATGGTTGGCCTCTCAAAGGGCCAACACACAAATTTTCCTTTGCAACCACTTACTCTGAGTTTAGGGACATTTGCTGAGACTCTGAGGTTGGTGGCTCTGGGGAGAGAACTGAAGAAACAGCCACCAAGATCCTTGTGCTGAGATTTCCCATGCTGCAGAAGCCACCTTTGTCATGCAGAACACTCCTCTCCAAGTGGCATCAGCCTGAGGGGAAGCAATAGCCCCCTCCACAGGAATCATTCTGCCCCACATTGTGGAGCTGCTGATTACAGCTTGATTAGTTCAACAACAGATCAGCTTAATAATGGATCAATTTAACGACTGAGGCAGAAAATACAAAGCAACCAAAATTTGAAGACAAAGAAGCAGACCTCACATGAAAGGAAAAGAGAATTCTCCAAAAGCGCTAGATGAAATGGAGGCAAGCAATGATCAGATAGAGAGTTTAGAGTAATGATTATAAGTATACTCAACAGAATGAAAAAAGGCACAGAAACCATAAAAGAGGATTAATCATAAATAAAGAATGCAATATCTGAAATAAATAATACATTGGAAAGAATAAATAGTAGGTTAGATGAAGCAGAGGATTGAATCAGTGTTTTGGAAGACAAGGTAGGAAAAAAAACCCACCCAGGCAGAGCAGCAAAAGGAAACAAAGAAATTTAAAAAAAATTAGAACTTAAGAAACATTTTGGAAACACGAAGCATAACAACATCCTTATCATGGGAATACCAGAAGAAAAAAACAAGCAAGGGATTGAGAACCAATCTGAATAAATGATCTGGTAAAGGAAAAAGACACACAAATCCAGGAAGCTCAGAGAGTTCAAAAAAAGTTAGATGCAAAGAGACTTACACTGAAACACATCACAATTAACGTGACAAGGCTTAAAGAGCAGGAAAGAAACCTAAAAGCTTCAAGAGAAAAGGAGGTGTTTACCTACAAGGAAGTATCAATTAGATTGTTATTTAATCACTCAACAGAAACATTTCAGGCCAGAAAGGAGTGGCATGATATTCAAGATAATGAAGACCAAGGACTTAGCAAGGTGATCATTTAAAATTGAAGGAGAGCCCTGGTTGGTGTAGCTCAGTGGATTGACCACAGGCCTGGGAACCAAAGGATCGTGGTTCGATTTCCAGTCAGGGCACATGCCTGGGTTCCTAGCAGGGGACCCACAAGAGGCAACCATACATTGATGTTTCTCCCCCTCTCTCTTTCCCTTCTCCTCTAAAGATAAATAAATAAAAATCTTAAAAAATTGAAGGAGCAATAAGGAACTTTCCAGACAAGAAAAAGTTAAAGGAGTAAAGTTAAAGGAGTTTGTTAACACCAAACCGGTACTGCAACAAATGGTAAAGGGCTTGCTTTAAGAAGAAGAGAAGGAAAAGAGGGAGAAAGAAAAAAAAAACAGAAGAAAACAGTCCAATAATAAAATTGCACTACATACATATATATCAACGATCACCTTAATGTAAGTGGCTTAAATGCTTCAACCAAAGGACATAGGGTAGCTGAATGGAAAACAAAACAAGACCCATATATATGCTGTCTCCAAGAGATCCCTTGCAGATCAAAAGATATACACAGACTAAAAGTAAATGGTTGGAAGAAGATATTTCCTGTGAATGGAAGAGAAAAAAAATATTGATGTGGTAGCAGTACTTATATCCAACAAAATAGACTTTAAAATCAAGGCTATAGTGAGAGACATAGAAGAACACTGCATAATGATAGAGGGAAAAATCCAATAGGAAGATGAAACCCTAGTAAATATTTACACATCCAATATAGGATCACCTAAATATGTAAAGCAAATCCTGATGGACATAAAGAGAGAGACAGAGAGAAATACAGTCATAGTCAGAGATTTTAACACCCCATGGACTTCAATGGATCTCCTAGGCAGAAAATGAAGTAGAAGAGAACATTCTTAAATGACACACTAGATTAAATAGTTTACATCAATATCTTCAGAAAATTTCACCCCAAAGCAGCAGAATACATACACTTTTTCATGTGCACATGGAATGTTGTCTAGGATAGACCACATGTTAGGATGCAAAACAAGTCTCAATAAATTTAAGGAGACTGAAATCATATCAAGCATATTTTCTAACCACAATACTATGAAACTAGAAATCAATCACAAGAAGAACACTGAAAAACACACAAAGACATGGAAGCTAAATCACATGTTATTAAACAATGAAAAGGTCAACAATGAGATCAAGGAAGAAATCAAAAGATACTTTGAAACAAATGAAAATGAGCACACAACATTCCAAAATCTGTAGCATTACAGATCTATCTCAAAAAAAAAAAACAAGAAAAAATTCAAGGAAACAATCTAACTATACACAAAAGAAACTTGAAAAAGAACAACAATAACAAAAAAAGGCCTGAGGTGAGCATTATGAAAAAAATAATAAAGATCAGAGCAGAAATTAATGAAATAGAGTTTTAAAAATTATACAAAAGATCAATGAATCAGAAAGCTGTGGCCCTGAAAAGATAAAAATGATTGACAAACCTTTAACCAGACTCATCAACAAAAAAAGAGAAAAGACCCAAATAAATGAAATCAGAAGTGAAAGAGGAAAAACAGCAACTGACAACAAAGAAATAGGAAGGGTTGTAAGAATATATTATGAGCAACTACATGCCAATGAACTTGACAGCCTGGACTAAATGGATAAATTCCTAGAAATATACAATTTTTCAAAACTAAATCAGAAAGAACCAGAGAATTTGAAGAGACAGATGATAACTACTGAAACTGAAGCAGTAATCAATAATCTCCCAAAAAACAAAAGCTCTGGGACAGAAGACTTCACAGATGAATTTAACCAAATATCCTGAAAGGAACTAACACTGTTGGGAGCTGCCCTGCCTGGTTTCAGGAGTTGTAAACCCCCCATGGCCAAGGCTGAGTGAGCGACCTCCGGACCATAAGCCACTAAGAAGACAGATTTTATCTCCCTGGAAGGAGTGCTGCTTCTGCTCCTTTTTTCATAACTGGACTCCAATGCTTGATCAGTAAGCCAATGATGGGTAAAATTCTCCAAGGGGGGAATGACCTAAGACAGGCATGATCATGTGAAGACCCCAGGGAAGGACTTGGGGGGTTATGGAGAAAAGGGGTGCTGGACTCTCACCCCTCGGCTTTGACTAAGCCTGACTCCCCTGAGTCGAGAAGTCTCTGATAATTCCTTGGCTCCCTTGCCTCTTCTGCCTGACTTAAGCCTAAAACAATGGCAGAGGGCTGTGTAGCCCTGGGCTGGAAAGTGCAGGCTCCCCAGGTGATCAGGCCTGAGAAAGGATATGGAAATTCCAGTGAGACCTGCTTTGCTAAGAATGCTTTTAGTTAAAGACTTAAGCAAGAAACAGTTTACTTTCCAAAGTTTCATAGCCTTTTAACTGATAAATCCTAAATCAGAATAAGCCCTGATAAGTTCTTTGTATGCTGTCTATCACCTGAGAATGATTAATAAGCTGTACCTGAATTCCTGCAAAAGAAACCCAATAAAACCGCTGTCCAGGCAAGGGGCAGAACACTCTCCCCTTGAGAGAGTTGCTAGGCCACTCCTAGGCACTCTCCCCTTGAGAGGGTGGCCAGGCTGCTCTGAGGTGCACCCTCCCTCCCTTGAGGGAGTAGCTGTACTGTCCCCCTTTCCTCCACAGAACTCAGTAGTCCATGTGAATTTGTCTCATGTCTCATCCATAATGCTGCAGGCACTGCGAGCCAGTGCCCATGTCATAACACCTCTCTTTCTCAAACTACTTCATAAAAATCAAGAGGAGTAAAGGCTTCCAAACTCATTTTACAAAGCCAGCATTACCCTAATTCCAAAACTAGATAAAGACACTACGAAGAAAGAAAGTAATAGGACAATATCCCTGATGAACATTGATGCTAAAATCCTCAACAAAATGTTAACAGACTTAATAGAGCAATGCATCAAAAAGATCATGTACCATTATCAAGTAGGATTTATTCCAGAAATTCAAGGTTGGTACAACATTCACAAGTCAGTATATATGATTCAGCACATAAACAAGATGAAGGACAAAAACACGTGATCATATCAATAAATGCAAAAAAAGCATTTGATAAAATCCAACATCCATTTATGATAAAAACTTTTAGCAAAGTGTAATACAGGGTACATACCAAAACACAATAAAGGTGATACATGATGAACTCACTGCCAGCATTATATTTAATGTACAAAAACTACAATGTTCCCCTTAAGATTATGAAAAAGACAAGGGATGTCCATTTTCATCTTATTTAACAAAGGACTGAAAGTCCTAGCCACTGCAATCAGACAAGAAGAATAAATGAAAGGCATCCAAATTGGAAAGGAGGTAGTGAAATTGTTTTTCTTTGCAGATGGCATGATACTGTACATAGAGAACCACAAATATTCCACCAAGAAACTACTAGAACTGATAAATGAATTCCACAAAGTAGCAGGATACAAAATTAATATTTAGAAATCAGTTGCATTTTTATATGCCAATAATAAATTAACAGAAAGGGAAATTTAGAAAATAATCTCTTTTAGAATTGCTAAAAAAGGATAAAATTCCTAGGAATAAACATAACCAAGGGTGTAAAAGACCTGCACTTGGAAAAGTATAAGACACTGAAGAAAGAAAATGAAGAAGATACAAATAAATGGAAGCACATATTGTGCTCATAGATAGGACAAATTAACATCATTAAAATGTCCATACTACCCAAAACAATCTATAGATTCAACACGATTCCATTCTAGATTCCAATGATGTATTTCACAAAACTAGAACAGATATTTCAAAAATTTATAAGGAACCACAAAAGGCCTCATATAGCATTAGCAGTCCTGGGGAAGAAGAATGAACTTGGAGGAATCACGCTATCTAATATCATATTATACTATAAGTGCATAGTAATCAAAACAGCCTGGTATTGGCATAAAAATAGACACATAGATCAATGAAACAGGTTAGAGAGACCAGAAATAAACCCACACCTATTCAATTAATAGTTAATTAATATTGTACAGAGGAAGCAAGCATATATAATGGGCTAACAATAGTTTATTCAATAAATGGTGTTGAGAAAACTGGACAGATGCATGTAGAAAAATGAAACTAAACCACCTTCTTATACCACACATGAGAATAAATTTAAAATGGGTCAAAAACTTAAATGTTAGACCCCAAACCATAAAAATCCTAGAAGAAAACTTAGGGAGCAAAATCTTGGACATTTCTTGTAGCAATTTTTTGTAGGATATATCTCCCTAGGCAAGGGAAACAAAAGAAAAAATAAACAAATGGGACATCATCAAACTATGAAGTTTTTGCACAGAAAAGGAAATCATTAACCAAAAGAAAAGATCACCCACAGAATGGGAGAACATATTCACCAATATATCTGGCAAGGGTTGATATACAAAATTTATAAAGTACTTACAAAACTCAACATCAAAGAAACAAACAGCCTAATTAAAAAATGGGCAAAGGACCTGAATAGACAGTTCCCAAAAGAGAACATACAGATAGTCAATAGACATATGAAAAGACACTCAATGTCACTAATCCTCAAAGAGATGTAAATGATAAACTAATGAGATACATCTCACACCTGTCAGAATGACTATCAAAATAAATCAACAAACAGCAAGTGCTGGCAAGGATATGGAGAATGGGGAATCTTTTTGTACTGTTGGTGGGAATGCAGATTGGTGCAGCCACTGTGGAAAGCAGTATGGAGATACCTCAAAAAATTAAAAAAAGATCTGCCTTTTGACCCAGTGATTCCACTTCTGGGAATATATCTGAAGAAACCCAAAACCCTAATTTGAAAGAACATAAGCACCCCTATGTTTATTGCAGCATTATTTACAAGCTCCAAGATGTGAAAGCATCCTGAGTGTCTATCAATAGATAAGTAGATAAAACAACTATGGGACATTTACACAGTGGAATACTACTTGGCCATAAAAAATAAAAATTTACCTTTTGTAACAGTATGGATGGACCTGGAGAACATTATGCTAAGTGAAATGAGCCATTCAGAGAAAAACAAATACCATATGATTTCACTCATATGTGGAATCTAATGAAGAAACTAAACTAAGAAGAAAAATGCAGACAGATACATAGATGGAGAGCAGAAAGACAGCTAGTGGGGAGGTGAAGTTAGGGTGCAGAGGGATTTAGCAAAAAGGTAAAGGGGACTCATGGATATGGACAACAATGTGGTGATTACTGGTGGAAAGGAGCATAAGGGGACTAAATAGTATTGAAAAGTATAATAAAGATTAAAAAATTAATGAACTTAATAAACATTGATAGAATACTCCATTTATAGAATACTATATATAGAATAGCAATATATACATCTTCTCAACCTTACATGGTACATGTACCAAAATAGACCATATTTTATGCCATAACACACAGCCAGTAAATTTAAAGCAATAAAATAATTTGAAGTGTGTTCTCAGAAAACAATGACTTTACACTAGAAATCAGTAACAGAAAGATAGCTATAATGACCCAAAATATTTGGAAGTTAAATAAATAAATTTCTAAGTAAGACATAATTCAAAGAAGTGTTGAGATAATTTAAACATATTTTTAACTAAATGGAAATAAAAATCCAAATTATCAAAATTTGTGGAATATAGTGAAATCAGTACTTATAGAAAAACATATAGAATTGAATACGTGTTTTATAAAAAAATCTAAAGCCAATAATTTAAAATTCCACCTTAGAAAGCTAAAGAAAGAAGACCAACATAAATATAAAGAAAGCAGAAAAAATAAATATTAGAGCAGAAACCAATAAAATTGAATGCAGGAAATCAGCCAATAAAATTAACAAAATCAAATCTAATTTTATGCAAAGATCAATAACTGATAAACTTCTAGCCAAGGATAACAAAAAAAGAGAGAAAACACAAATTACTAATATCATAAAAGAGAATGGGCTGTTCGGATTCATCCTATGGTATCAAAAGGAGAATAAAAGAATATTGTGAACATGTATAAAGGACACATGGACAAAACCAAAGGGGGGTATGATCAGGGGTGGGGAGTGGGGATGGCTGGGGTGGGGGAAACTAGAGGGGGGGAATGGAGACAACTGTACTTGAACAACAATAAAAAAAGAAAAAGAAAAGGAAGCATTTAACATTGAAAAACAAAATATTGTGAACAAGTCTATGCCAACAAATTTGATAACTTAGATGAAATGGATCAATTCCTTGAAAGACACAATCAACCAAAACTCACACAAGGAGATAATCTGTTAACCAAATGCTTAAAGATATGATATCAGTTTTTCACAGTTACTTTCAGAAAATGGAAGCAGAATTAATACTTCATAACTTATTCTATGAAGCTGGCATTACTCTAATGTCAAAACTGGATGACGATATTATAAGAAAGGCTATAGACCACTATTTCTCATAAACATGGAATAAAAATCTTGAATTTGAAAGCCAATAATATGTACAGCTGAACCAAATGAGCTTTTCTCAGGATGCAAGGCTGATTCAACATCTGAAAATCAATTAATGTATTCCATCCTGTCAAAAGACTAGACAAGAAAAATCCTATAATAATATCAATAGATGCAGCAAAAGCATTTGATGAAACTAAACACTCATGATTTAAATTTAACATCCATAATAAAAACTCTGGGAAAATCTAGGGATAGAGAAAACTTTCTTAACTTGATAAAGAACAATGTCAAAAAAAAAAAAAAACCAAGAAGAAAAACAAAACTACAGTTAACATCATACCTAATGATGAAAGTAGATGCTTCCCCTCTAAGTTTGGGAGTAAGGCAAGGATGACTTTAATCACCACTTCTACTACTCACTGTCATACAGGAAGTTACAGCTAGTGCAATTAAGACAAGAAGAGGAAATAAAAGGTATATAAACTGAGAAGGAAGAAATAAAATTGTATTTTTTCTTATATAACGTGTTTATCTGTGTAGACAGTCCAAAAAACTCAACAATAAAAAATTTCCTTTATTGTAAGTTCCAAGAGTCAATGCTATCCTCTATTTGGTTTAATTTTGTATATGAAAAAGCCATTGATATTATGTTAATTTTATATTTTGCAATTTTATTTCATTTCTTAACTTTTTATAATAATTTTGGCATTGATTTTTTTGCAATATTTATGCATATTATTACTGTATCTGGCAATAGAGTTAGCTATCAGTGTGGGGTTTTTGGTATTTAGGAAGATAATCATGATATTGTTTCTTAGAACTATTAAATACTAAATTCAGTTTGCTAATATTTGTATTTATTTTTTCTTTGCTATTCACAGGTAACACAAAAGTTTATTTTTTTCTACTGAAATTTTCCTCAAGTTTAAATATCAATATTTGTGTGAATAACAGGTGACTAAATATGAAGGTGAAGAAGGCTTAGCATAGGTTTCATTTCTTAGTTCAAGATCACACTCTTTTGTTGTCAATGTAAAGTACAATTTCTTTAATAAATATAGGCTTTGGGGGTGTGTCTTTAGATTCTATGATACTGTATTATTCCTGTAAGACCCTTACCTTTGGCTTCTTGCTTTCTTCCTTCCCTTTAATATAGTAATTCTACACAAGACACATTGCCCTTGTCACCTCCCCCTACTCATTTTCCCAGACCCATTATTCTGAGTTTTCAGGAACTACTGCTTTGACCCTCACCTCACCATGGCTCAGACAGATTCTCATCTGGGTGGCACTCCTTAGTCTTTCTGTTCCACCCCTACCCCCATTCCACTCATGTGGAATCTTTGCTTGACCCTCTTCTGCAAAGTAAGTGAACTCTGGAACTTACTTTTCTGATTTTAGCATTTCCTCCACTTAAATGTGAATTGATGTTACTATTTTCTCTCTCACTAGTCATGTCACAGGTTGTGTTCTGGTTAATTTGGTTTTCCTCTTTGTTGAGATGTTTGGTTTTCAATGATGTATGGAGAGGTCTGAATTCCTATGGTTACTATTATCTCACTGGAAACCAGATTGAATTTATCCTTTATTGACTTAATCATCATGTGCTGGTCTAGCTATAGCTCTATTTGCTTCTTTTTTTCACTATTAACTGGTCACTTTTTCTAGAAAATAAAAGTTTAAAATAATATGTATACATGAGTAAATATTATGGTTAGCTTTCAGTTTTGGAACCTCTCAATTAACATTTGATAATCTAGTTTAACCTTAATGAAACAATTCAGCATTATTTAAATATGACAACAAGGAAGTAACTTATTAAAGGATTTATACATCTCTGCAAATTTAGTCAATTTCTTTATATCTCAAAATATGAGATATACTTTAAAAGTAATGTGGTTCTTTGACATTCTAATAGTCTGAGGGTCCTTACTGGGGAGGTCTCGCTGAATCCTCTGGAGCACAGTTCCAGAATACTTTGTAGCTGACCTGTATCCCTGTGGAGTTTTGATAAATCCTGATGCCTATTCCACCTGCCAGGCACATTATTAAATCAGCATCTGCAGAGGTAAGCCCCAGAAATCAGTAACTGTGCCCCCCGCCCCCATCCATGGTATTGCTTTCTGTGGTTTCAGTTACACTCAGTCAACATAGTTCAGAAATATTAAATGGAGCTCTGGCTGGTGTGGCTAAGCTGTTTGGAATGTCTTCCATAATCTAAACGTTGCAGGTTCGATTCCTGGTCAGGGAACATGCATAGATTGTGGGTTCGATCTCTGGTCTAGGCACATACAAGAGATCAATTTTCTCTCTGACACCAGTGTTTCTCTATCTCTCTTCCCCTCTCTCTAAAAGCAATGAAAAAATGTCCTCGGGTGAGTATAAAAAACATTAAGTGGAAAATTCCAGAAATAAACAATTCATAAGTTTTAAATCACAAGCTGTTCTGCATAGTATGATGAAATTTCATACTGTTTCATTATATCTTACCTGGGACTTAAATCATCCCTTTGTCTAGTATGCCCACACGGTATATGCTGCCTGTGTTACAGAACAGACCCGTGAAGTGGGGAATGATATATTATTACCGAATGGACACCTCCCCTTCTCCTGGGGTCCCCTTGTACTAGGTTTGCCTTGCCCTCCACCGGGGAATTACAGCTCTCAATGCCAGAGACTGGTGAAAAGGAAAGGAATTATTTATTCAAAAGTTATGCAAATTTATGAGTAATGACTTAATGTCTTCATCAGGGTCTCAAAGTCCCTCACAATACCCACATACATACACAGTCCTTCCTTCCACCTCTGCCCAGTCTGGGGTACCATATCTCAGGAAAACAAATAGAAGTCCATGGCTCAAGTAGCAATTGTTTGGTTCCCAGCAATCTGTACTTGGCTGGCCAACCTCCCTCAGTTTCCAGCACCATGAGCTGTGTCGCCACGGTGATCTCCAGTTAATCCAAAACCACATGGCACCTTTTCATGGCCCACCAGCGAGAGTCCTTTCACCCTTTTTCTTCCCAGCAAGGTCTCTCCTGCTTCCTAAGCAATGTGGCAAAAGAGAGTACCCCAACCCTGCGTGGTTCCAACCTCACATGCCTGCTGTGCCTGGATTTAAATCCCAGTGCCAATCTTCCCCTGCAGCCCCATTTCTGACTCCCCCACAATCAGCTACTCCTTCCAGCATTCTCATTTTTCCAGCTTTTCTGGGCTTCCATAATAAGTCCAGGCAGGCATGGCCCTGTGGTGTGCAGTAAATCATCTCCAAGCTCTCACACAGGCGATGTAACCAGGGGGACTTGCCTCCCAGTTACATCATGGGTCGAAGTCACTCCCATTTCCCTGGCTCACAGCATGGCCACAGCTGTTTAACATATTCATGAAACCAGTTAAAAGCTATAGAGATGTTAAATGACCATGCCTGAGATTAGTTGCAAAACTGTTGCTATGCAGAACAACTCTCAGTTGCCCTGCTCCATGTGTCCCATTCCCCAGTTCAGACTTGTAGGGGTGAGGATATCTCATGTACATGTACATGTATGTGTACGTGTATGTGTATATGTATATGCATGTGTTTATGTATATTTCCTTGACACCCTGACTTCTGGACCTCATTACAAATCCCTATTTGGGGGCCCCCTGGCTGCACCCTGTTACACCTGTGCATGAGTCACTTGATAGCATCTTGGTTATGAGATTATCACATTATCACAGTGCTGTGTTCAACTAATCCTTGTTTTACATATAGTATCCCCCAAAGCACAAGAGTAGGATGCTAGCAATTCAGATATGTCAAAGAGAAGCCATAATGTTCTTCCTTTAAGTGAAAAGCTGTGTTTGTATAGGAAAAATCATAATATATAAGGTTCAGCACTATTTAAAGCTTCAGGCATACATTGGGGGACTGAAAATATATCCCGAATGGATAAGAGGGGGGTAACTATAGAAGGTTCAAGGTAGAGTTCAAAAAGATGTCTTAAAAATACTACTGGTTTACATCTGTCTTCACTAATTCATATCCATCCACATTTGATAACCACTAGTGACTTTTGAGGCCATAGCTCAGTGCTCCTTGTAAACCTGTTTGAAGACACATGGCCCCAGAATATTCTTTTTCTTACCATCCAAATATGTAACTATTTTTGAGACTTTGTGTCAAAGCAAGATGTCCCATAGTATCAAATAATGCTAAAGGAAAAAACCCTCCAGTTAGACATAACCCCCCACCTGACACTACCTCTCTGAGAAACTATAGCAGTTCTAATATGTGAGAAGAGAAAGTAGTTTGGAACTTCCCAAACTTCTCTAAACGAGATTTAGAAAGGCAGTCTCTTTACATTCACATTCAGCTAGAATTGTATTTCTATGCTTCCTGAGTCATTAGAGGATGCATTACATCAGAATCACTGGGAGACCTGTTAAACAAGTGGTTTCTTAGATCTCACCCCAAGAGAATTGTATGGAGCAGGATTTGGGGTGTTGGGGAGCTCAGGATTTGTTTTTATCAAACCACCAGGTGATTTTGATGCAATCAGAATAGTTGCAAATTGTAGCCTATGGAAAGGCACATTCCAAAGGAACTGGGTAGAAATTTTCAGGAATTCTGATTGCCTCTAACTCCCAGAGGCACAATTATAAAAGATCCAAAGTTTCACTTTTACAGCATTTACAAAACCCATAAATATTAGAGTTAAATAATTTTGCCACCATATATTTTAAGAAAAAATACAAAGAAAGTGCTCATACTTTAGATAAATTGTTTCCATCAAATCTTTAGGTCAGACTGGATATAAAATCATATTTGTAAATCCATTTACAGTATTCTTCCCTGTAGGTTTTCAGCAGCAGCCATGGGAGAACCAAAATGCATCTTGTGATTTTGTTAAAATGTGTTTATCCCCATTCAGATGAGTCCTCATGGTGATATTTGCCAGCTTTGCAAATGTAACTCTCAGTTCAATATATTCAGTATGATAGAATGAATTTTAAAAATTGTTACAGTTGAACTTTTTCTCATAAAAGTTACTACTCAGTACACATGACCTCATTAGTAAAATTTTGTTTTTATAATCACTTTATGTGTTAGGATCTAAAACGGTGATTCTTAATATCCCAGAACAATAATCCCTTTGAGAATCTTACGTGAGACTTTGAACTTTCTTACCCAGGCAATTGAACATATTTCAATGAAATAAACGTTTTTATACATTTTTCAGGACTATTAACATAACAAATCTCCTTAGATCCACAGTACAATTTAAAACGTCATGATCTAAGTTGAGTTTATGTTTTTTGGGTACCTGAACAAGAATAAAATTCATACCTTCGATAAGCAAACCTTTAAATAACTCATATCTCCGGAACAGCTACAAGTAATAAAAACTTCCTTATTGAGTCATTGATGGTTGTGGTTCAAATAGAAGGTTTTTAAAAAACGTCATTATGTTAGTTGAACAATTATTTAAAGCTTTGCAATGCAACTTAAATGATGGATCATTCTGTCATAAATTGAATAAAAATCAGGTTGGCACAAGGGCAGAAAGATAGAATGGAACCAGCTGGAATCCCAGCTCCTCACTTAATTAGTTGTGTTCCATCAGGCCAGTTGCCTTCCTTGAGCCTCTGTTTCCAAATCTATGAAATGAGCATAGTTCTGCTATGAGGCTTAGGATCTGCATCCAAAGAAATTAGTTTATCGATTAATACAAAATAGGCATTTTAGAATAGGTAATTGATAGCTGTGAATATTATTAATTTATGAAACAAGTTTATAAACATTTGACTGATATGAGAACTGCCAGAACATGCAGTCTAAACTCTCATTTTACAAATGATAACAGCAATTCCAAAGTTGATGAAAGGACTCATCTAAGATTTAAAGTTCATGGCATTATTGTTATAACCTAGACCTCCTGACTTCTACCTCATTGCACTTTTTAGCACTTGACACTTTACTGCCTGTTTCAAAAATGTCTGAAATTCCATAAACCTTAGGTTCCCCTGTCAGAATTTTAATGTGAAATATGAGTTTCTCAATATAAAAAGTCATGTCATGTAGTTACACTGCTATGAACTACAATTTGATATAATAAACAGAGGTATCACTCAATTATTAGTGTCTGTAATACTAATTAGATATTTGGAGATATTTTTTTCTATTGATGACAAGCTGTGGGATATTTTTTGAACTCAGATATATAGAGTGCTTGTTGACTTTCATTAAATAGGACTCAAATACTAGGAGCCTTTTGACTTCCAGCTTTGTTTCTATCTTCAAAGTGGCTTCTTAGTTTCAAAATAATATTTACATTCATTTCTATAATAAACATGCTTTTATAAAACGCCAAAAATATCTGGATTTTTTTCTAACAGGTTAATGTGTTAGGCTATAGTATTAAAATAATATTAATCAATCAAATGTATTTTTTAAAATCATCATTGTTTCTGTCTACTTCTTCCCTTATTAATTTTCTTTTGCATGATTACTGAGCTATCCCTGTGGAAAGTGTGTTTCTTCATTTTTTTGTGTGATGTTTTAGGTAATTTCTACTACATTGCAGAATCATGATAAAAAACAGTTGAGTGTAAAATCTTGCCCTGGCTGGTATGGCTCAGTGAATTGACTACTGGCATGAGAACCAAAGGGCTGCAGGTTAGATTCCCAGTCAGGGCACATGCCTAGGTTGCAGGCCAGGTCCCCAGTTAGAATTGTGTGAGAGGCAACCACACATTGATGTTTCTCTTCCTCTCTTTCTCCCTCTCTCCCCACTCTCTAAAAATAAATAAATAAAATCTTTAAAAAAATTAAGTGTAAAATCTTTAATGACAACAACAAACAAAACCTTATCAGATGGTTTATAAATATTAGCATATGAAAGGTTCTAATTACCATTTAAAATGCACATAATTCTCATTAGCAAATTATTTATATTTTCATAATAATTACTGGGTTATTAATACGGAGTGGTGATAATGTTTAAAGCATGGGGGGAAATCTGTTTTCTGTTTCTAAAGCATGATTCCATACACATGTGTATCACTATTCAAAAATAATTTTTTAAGATACCAACATTGTAATCTTTAGTTCTGGGAGTTTTTGTAATTTTAATCATAGCTCTGAAAGCCAATTTTATTTTAGTATATTTCTAAGAAACTGAAGTAGAGCTTGAGGTGCTGAAGATATTTGTCTCTTTAAGATTTATCAACATTGCCTTACTTTTAATGATTCTATTGTACATGATCTTATTTGGGTTAAATTCTTTTATTGCCTTGCATAGTAAAATACTGTAATGCCAGTGTTGCTACTGTTATGATTCTTTATAATCAGTATAAAAATACAACTTTTAATTTTCCTATAGACTTCAAGACACCCTGTGATTCAAAAAAATGTAGAAATGGGAAGTGACAGAAGAAATATTGAAAAAGGATTTTTTAACCTTTAGGTATTTTGCCATGTATAATATGTAGTTTTTTGTACAGATTTTTGAGGGAAAATAAGGATGCACATTATACATGGGTAGCACTAATTCCATATCTATATAGGTGTTTTTAATTCTTGTATTTATGCTTATGTATAAAAATGTAACTCTAGAAAGCAATAATGATATCAGTATGCAAATTATACCCTGGAATATGATAATCGATTTTGTTAAAATTAAATTAAAAATATATATTTCTGTTAAAAAATTAAAATAAAAAGTTTTTTTTCATGAATGTTTGGGCCAAAAACATGTTGTGCATTATACACAGCAAAATCCAGTAATTGAAAATTTGATAAATTAGCTTATTTAAAAAACACTTTATTAAGGTATGGTTCACATACAAAAACTTCATATTTAATGTATATACCTTCATGAGTTTGAAAATAGATATACACTTAGGAATCCCTAATCACAATCTTTTCTGTAAACATATCCATCACTTCATAAAATTTCCTTCCACCCTCTTCATGTTCTTATAATGACAAGGTAACGTAAGAACAATTAACATAAGATCTACCCACTTAGAAAAAACTTTAAGTATACAATATAGTATTAAGTGTAGACACCATAACACTACTAGAAGAAAAAATAGAGAAAATCTTCTTGTTATTGATGTTGGCATAATTCTAGGGTATGAAATAAGCAACAAAACCAAAAAATAAACAATTAGAGCTACATTGAACTAAAAACCTTCTTCATAGCAAAGAAAACCATGAACAAAATGAAAGACAACCTATGTAATGGGAAGAAACATTTGCAAACATATAGCTGATAAATTCAAAATATATAGAGAAACTTTACAAATAAAAAAAGCAAATAAACTGATTTAAAAAATAGGCAAAGGACTGGAACAGATAGTTCTCCGAAAAGACTTATAAATGGCCAATAGGTATGTGAAAATGTGTTTAGCATCAGTAATCATTGGGAAGATGCAAATCAAAACATAATGAGAAGTCCTGTTAGAATGTTTATTATCACTCCGCCCACCAGCAAAAAAAAAAAAAAAAAGAAAAGGTGTTGGTGAGTACGTGGAGGAAAGGGAATTTGTACACCTTTGGTGAGATTGTAAATTAGTGCAGCCACTACAGAAAAGATTATGGGGGTTCCTCAAATGATTTAAAATGGCCCTGGCTGGTGTGACTCAGTGGACTGACCGCCAGTTCAATTCACAGTCAGGGCACGTGCCTGGGTTGTGGGCCAGGTCCCCCTAGTAGGGGGCAGGTGAGAGGAAACTGCACATTGATATTTCTCTTCCTTTCTTTCTCCTTCCCTTTCCCTCTGTCTAAAAATAGAATAAATAAAATCTTAAAAAATATTTAAAATAAACTTTCATATAGTCAACCAATTCCACTTCTTGGTATATCAAAAAGATATCTGCATTTCCATGTTCACTACAGCATTCTTCTTAATAGTTAAAATCTGGAAGCAATCAAGATGTCCAGCATCAGATAAATGGATAAAGAAAATGTGGTACATACATACAACGAAATGCTCTTTCAACTTTTAAAAAATCTTGCTATTTGTGTATTTATGGATGAATTTGGAGGCTGTATGCTAAGTGAAATATGCCAGGCATAGAAGGGAAAATCCTACGTGGTACTGTTTCTAAGAGGAATCTAAAACAGGTAAATCCTCAGAAGCATAGGGTAGAATAGTGGTTACCAAGGACTGAAGTAGGAGAAAATAGGAGGTATTAATTACAGGGTAGAAAGTTTCAGTTATGCAAGATGAATGACTTACTATATAAAATTGTGACAAACCATGCTCTACTTAAAGATAAGTGTTCTCTTTATGCTGCCTTAGATTGTTTTCTATGTGTTGGCTACATAAAGAAAAATGTGATCAAACATAACAAAATCAGACACTAAAACAAATATTATTTGAAGCATTGATGAGGCACAGTTATTTCTTGTGAGTAATATGTGGGTTATTTCTTCTATGGGTTGTGTTCAAGGCAGTAGATGGAGTAGGAAAGAGTAATTATCTTTGTAAAAATTATAACAGTTGAATTTTATGTAGGGAGATGGAATGATCATACATTAGGATAGTGTATATTAACACAAACTTAGGAGGCTATAATGAATTTTACCCCATGTTAAGACCATGTTCTTAGGTATAATTTTTTATTTCACATCCAATATCCTTGGTTAAGGAGGATGGTATCTTCAGAGCACATTTCTGTTCTACAAATGAAACAGAGGATTCTAATGCTTACACCTTTCAAAAAAAAAAAAAAGAAGAAGAAGAAGAAGCACTGCTGTGTTCTTGGAAAGCCCAGTTTAATATTTCTTGTATTATTATTCAATCACTGGGCCAGTGAAATTTTTTGTCTTGCCTTTTTAATAGGCACCAAATAACTCTTTTGTAAAAAACAATATTTTCTAGTAATGTTTCTTATGTGACCATTGAACTAGAGTGATGGTATTCATTTTAATTAGACATTTGTGTTTAACCTACATTTCCTTTTTAATATATTACTTCATATTTCTTATTTTTTCTTTTCTTTAGATGTTTACATATTGACAAATGGTATGTTTCATCCAGAGTATCTTTATTAGGTAACAGCAGATTTTCATACCTTGTTAAACTGTTATATATTGCTCCAGCTCTTAAATATCACTGTTATGCCATCATCTACTGTAATTATGGAAAGAAGCAAGCAGTGATTCTGAGAACATAAGGTCTTAGATATTAGACTAAACTAAGTTTGATTTAACTGAAATTGTGTTGCATTTATTAATTACCTGATCTTAAACATCTCATTTTACAATTGTAAACCTTAATTTCCTTTATTATTTTTAAAAGAGAATAATAAAAGCAATTTCCAGGCTGACTCTGAGATATAGGACAACATATGTTAAACATTTGGGAAAAGTAGATTTTGAAATAATAATACCTATTATCTTTGTTACTGTATTTGTTACTATTTTATAATGATTATTTCACTAATTGCTTTCTGTACAACTTCTTTGAAGAATCAGCTATTATTGAGTGATGAATTTTAAATACAAAATTATATTTTACCATTCTTGATATGTCTAGTCTATTTTAAAGCATATTCTAATTTTACTCTTTAATGTAAGCCATAACTGGCTGTAAATGCTAAAAAATATAATATTTTTAAAGACATAAATATCTGAAATTATAAACAATATATCAAAGGTTTTGTTAAAATTTCTCAGTTTTCTTAAAAGACTAATTAAAGGTTTTTTTTAAGAATCTAAAGTTATAAGAAATGGAATAACTAACAGATTTTTACATTCATATATACTTGAAAATGCAAACAATCTGACTGGAATAAAAGAATATATGAGTAAAATTTCTTTGCTCGTTCATTGTCTGAAAGTTCTGCATTAGAGCCAAATTATTGTCAAAGACTGTCAATACTATTCATCCAAAGACCACCAACATACCTGTAGTTAAACAGGTTGAGTTTTTAACTTTTGTAGTTAAGGAGAACGTAAGATGTGGAGGATCGGTAAGATCAGTAAGGAGTGTCAGTTAGAAGGTATTAGACCGTACTATAGAGGTTAGATTTGGTGTGAGTGATTTGGAGAGAGCTAGGAAAGCTGCAGTTTTCTTTAAATTGGATAATGACACAAAGTGAGCACAACTTATGATTGTGTATATTAATAAATCTTATCTTTAAAGAAGAGAGAATAGAATCAGTATAAAGTTCTAATTGGTAAGGATCTGACATTCACTTGATTTGGCCAAGATAATAGAATGTTTGGTATTTTGTGGGTGGCACAGTAATCTTGTTTTCTCTGTCCTTAAAATTGTAAAGTAGCTTTATTTTATCCCATTTTATTAAGGTTTCAGACTAACCTTGTTTTAGCTTGAATTCTGTGAGAATACATTCTGTACAAGAATACCATGGTCTATCCAATGTTAGCCCACTTCTCAATGTTAATGTTAGAGATGCTTTTTCTTTTTTCTTTCTCGAGATAAATTAGAATCCAAAATTCAAACCATTATGGTGGTAATGACTCTTTATCAAAGAATTTATTTAAAATAATTCTTTCATCATGATGACTAGTAACTTATCCTCAGTACCAAAAGCATCTTTGATGTTATACATCTGGGAGAGTTTCACAGATTTATAAACAGAGACAAATTTCTGATTTTGACAACAATGGAGTAGGAGAGAGAAAATTTACATTTTGATGTTAAAATCCAGAAAACCAGATAAAAAATAAGAAACAACAGTTTTCAGGCATTTAGACAACAAAAGTCTGTGATCCATGAGAGAAGTAACACATGAAGTGATCTCTCTGATTGTTCCAGTTTACTGTTTTGTGGCAGTTCACAGGTTGAAATATGAGGAGGAACAGTTACACAGCCAGAGACCAACAGGCTTGGTGAGTTGAGGAGACAGAAATTGGAGTCTGAGAAGCCTTGCATGTTTAAATTGTTAGCATGGGGTACAAGAGAGCAGGATGCTGCACAAAGAGAGCTCTGGAAACCTACAGTCTTTGGCTGGATGCTGATCTACATATGCATGAAAGGAAACTACCTGTGTGCAGAAAAGAAAAACTGGAAAAGTTTAGGCCCAAAATTCCCAGAAATTTTCGCATGTGCAGAGAATAGTTTGTGTCACTACCAGCCATTACTGAAGAACTTCATGCTACTCAGTATTGGATACAGTCTTTAGAAAGGTGTCACCTTAATAGACGAGAATATATGAATTCTATTATTAAAATTGCTCTAACAAAGGTTAAAGCAAACCTTAGAGACTGAAACTGACTCCAACAAATATGACTGTATGCTAGGATAAAATCCAATATTCCTCAAAAGAATACAACAAAATCTAGCACCCAATAACCCAACATTCACAATTCTTATCACTTAATCAAAAATGTCCAGGCAAGTACATCACACCAGAGTTATAAAATTGAGAAACCCAAACCTGAAAGAACTAAAAAAAGAAAGAAAGACATTTAACACTCCTCTGTATAATTGATAGAACAAATGAACATAAAAGCCAGTAAGTGTAAAGAAGACCAGACTGATATTACCAACTAAATAAACATAATTGTTATCAATAGAGTACTCCATCTTAGCCCAAAATAATATACATGTTTAATGCATGAAAAATATTTTCCAAGATAAATCATATTCTTGGCTAAAAATACATCTCAATAAATTTAAGAGGATTAAAGTCATACAAAATATTTTTTCAAATAAAAACAGAATTAAACTAGAAAATAATAAAAAGATCTATAAATTTCAAATATTTAGAATTATTAAGTAATTCAAAGAAGAAATCATAAAAACTATTTTTTCATGTAAACTATTTTGAATAGAATAAAAATAAAATTTTAATATATTGAAAATTTGATGATGTAATTAAAGTCATGGTTAGATTTAAATTTATAAAATTAAATACTTATATTTGAAAAGAATAAAGATCTCAACTCAATGATATAAGTTTCTACCTATGAACAGAGACAAATACAGCAAATACATTCAAAGTAAGCAGAAATAAAAA
>PVKM010019759.1:0-23952 GCA_004027735.1 Carollia perspicillata | reverse complement strand
CAGCAATGTGAGCCAGCCCCTGGGGACTTCGCTGTTGCTGGACCGGAGGGAAGCCTTATAACTTTAGATGAACAGGTTTTCCTTTTAACTCGTAGAGCACATCGGGGTGAAGAGATGAGAAAGACAGGTGCTGGACAATGGAATAAACCTGTCACCTGCTTTTTAAACATAATTCTGTATACAGAAGCCCCGATGTATGAAGCATGAAGTGACTATGTTGACATTGAAAAAAAAAGTACTTTGGAAAACAATCTATGTTCACTATCCAGCTCTAAAAGGACTGAACGTTTTATGAAGTACCTCTTGCTTCTTTGTGAAAATTACTGGTGGTTTAAGTTGTGTGTGCAGTTTTGAGAAACACATATTTTTGTGCTGTTGTTTAAGGTAACTCTTAAGCACACATTCGCTAAGCAGATAAGACACCGAGTGGGTAAGGGGAGGAGAAGAGCATCTCACACCTCTCTGTGATGTTGGCTGGGCCAGTGGTCATCTCTTCATGCCTAGAGGCTTCTGGGAGGGCTGGAAAGGTGTGTGGAGCAAAGATTATAAACACGAATTTCTGTACGCCAAATTATCTCCTCAATGAGGCAGCAGAGGATTTAAAGGTGAGCAGAGCTGTCTCTCGGGCTGCACGTAAAGTTCTGTGCTGTGTTTGAGAAACTAAACCCTGAGTCCCTTTCGGCAAGTATTCCTTAACAGGCCTCACAGATATCTGAAACCAATTCTGACCCACTCTGGTCCTCCGCTGACCACAACGTTACCCGAATGGTGTGGCCCGATTTCCAGACTGCTCACCAGTCCGCAGGCCTATGGGGTGAGTACAGGTCCAGAGCTGGGCAGGCGTGGTGAATACTGGTGAGCCCGGGAATCCTCAGGCTATTCCTTCCCAGCTTGAGGAGGAAGCACTTTTGAAATTCGCTGCACCAAAAAGCTTTTCTCTTTTCTTTTCTGTTGTTGCTGATATGGGCTCAATCGCCTTTGAAAAATGCCATTTTTTATTGCTACCGGTATTTTTAACCATACAACGAATTTAGAAAATGTAAAAGAAGTCCTCACAAACTGCTGTGTTTAGAGGTTTTGAACATATAAAGCCTGTGCTTTATAGCTCAAGGGAATGGAATTAAAAACTGCTGAGAAGCAATTAGAATCATTAGCAGCAAGTCCAAGTTCTTTTAGCAGGGACTGCAAAAGAACAGAATTGTGGTGTCTGAGGCTCCTATTCCTTTTGTCCAGCTGGCCCCCTTGTGTACATGGAAAAATGCATCTCCAGTGCACTCAGGGCCCAAAAGTTGAAGGCAGTGGTTTTCAAAGCCTGGTCCCCAGACCAGCAGCTCAGCATCACTTGGGAACTTGTTACAAGTGCAGATTATCAAGTCCCAGCACAGAAACTCTGAGGTTAGGGTCCAGCATCTGTGCTCTGAGAAGCCCTCCTCCTCACGCAGGCTACAGACCTGTGGGCCTGTAAACCAGGGGCCTGAAGTCACCTAGCCAGGGATCATTCTACAAGCAATTCCCCATGGTATTCCCAAGCCAATGGAAAAAGGGTTGATCTGCTAACTCTTAAGTCCTCTCAAAGCCCTTAGATGTCAATTCAAGAAACCCACTGAATTTTATTTTGACTCTCTTAAACCAAGGAGGTTGTGTTATGGTGTCAAGTCTTCAATGCCAACTCGGGGAAATGCTTCCCCACGCCCACAAAGATGGAAAAGGCAGTACCTGCTGCAGGAGAAACATCAGCCCAGGCAAGACAAGGCAGTTAGGAAAAGGAAAACGAACACCCTGCTTTCTTACTTACATGGTAGGACTGACATTGCTTTCTGCCTTCAGCATGAAGTGACCTCTCTCTCCTCCTCTTTGTCTCTCTCTCTCTCAATCTTTCTCTCCAAAATTCCAGGACCATCTAAAGGAAGATGATGTGGAATGCATTGTGAACCAGGATGAGCTGGCCATGAGTTACCAGGAACAAACCACCTTACCCTGCAGTCCTCCTGACAGGCTGGGTCTGGACAAGAAAGCTTCACCACAGACTCCAAACAAGGAGAACATTTATGAGGGGGACCTTGGCCTAGGAGGCTATGAACTCAAACTTGAACAAACTCCGGGTCAGTCCCAGGGGAATTAATGACCATGAACAGTGCAGATTAATTACGAGGCATGCAGGGCTCGCTGAGGAATGCAAGCCAAGATAATGAGGCAGCACAGAGGAGAGACTGGAAAATGTATTAAGGTCATAAATTGGAGAGAATCAAACCCTTGTCATATGTATCCTCTGGTGCCTGAAGACATGGAAATTTATTATCATTCCGCTATATTATGCAACTGAATTTCAGTTTTGACAGCAACCATTTTCATTAATGAATCGGGCAGGTGGGGAGGGTGGAGAGGGGCGGGAGTCGGGAGCCTCGCTGCCGTGAAGACGAAACACCTGTGCTTGTCTGCAGGTGTTTCTTCTCTGTGCGCAGCTGCCCAGACCCTTTGCATAGACTCTGGAGTTTATTCCCTTCTTTTGGGAAAATTTAAAAACGAGAAAAAGAGTTTGAGCATAAACACATCGCTCCTAAGCTGAAGGGAATGCCCAGTTATGTAGTAAGTGATAAGTTTTGTATTTTTAGGACCTAGACTCCCACTCGCTCTTAATGATCCCAGAGCTATTTGCAGCACCCAGCTAAGTGCTTGATACCACTGATGATTGCCTTACGAAACCCATGCCACGTGGGGACCCACTGTGCTCACCGGTGTCCTTTTCGCACTGTTTCTCCTATTGAATAAAGGGGCTGGTCACAGCTGGGTATACCCTGCGCTAGAGGCAGTCTGCTTTCCAGCTTGGTAGGACCTCATTCACAGGAAGACCGGTTTCTTTTCCCCATACGGTGTGGTATCGTAAGAATGAGCCTCTCTGTCCTTGCTTGCATTTGAGTCAGTTCTTGGGTCTTTAGTGAGCCCCTCTGCCTGGTGTGTAATGAGATTCCACAGCAGAGACTGCTCCCCAGGTGGCAGAAGGCAGTGCAGGAACCCCAACCTGTCCCCAGATTCCAACACTCACAGCTGCTCAGCTGGAGCTCCAGCGAGAGGAAGAGAGCTGATGGCGCACAGGCCACACCAAGGAGTCGAGGAGGTAGGGAGCATCAGGACCCCTCTTTATAAGACATGGCTCCTGACCCACAACAGAGACCAACACAATAGCCTTTAATTCAGCTGCATGACCTGTGCCTTTAAGCTATAAATATACCTCAAGCCTAGCTTTTCTTCAAATACAGATGTCAATATTAGACTCCAAATAGCTGGCTCCAGGTGCCCAGGCTACTGAGTCTTCTTCAGGGAGGTGAGAATGCTGTCTTCCTCAGGCCCAGAGCCTGGAAGTAACATGTGCTTTGCTGACCAGTTGTCAGGCCTTAACCATGAGCCATGGTGGTGTCAGGCACACTGCTGTGCACGTCGATTCTCTTGTTTCCCACACAGCAGAATCCAGGGGCAAAAATTGTTTTATACTCAGCTAAGTATAACTGTGGTCATTCCAGGTAATTGCAGAAAATGGTAAAGCATGAAGTTTTCTAATTTGACTTAATCCTAATAAAATTTTGTTACACAGTATGATTGATTTTGGCTAATGTTTATTTAAGGCATTTTCCCTGTACTAATTGGCAGTTCTAAGTCCTTGCCCTGGAAGTGGCAGCTGAAGCAGGCCCGAAAGGTGGCAGAAGGAGTTGCAGGGATCCTATGACCCAGGAAGAGCCCAGAGGGGCTGGCAGGCCACATCATCCTTCAGTGATGACAGAGCGGAGTGTCGTGCCAGGCTGGGAGGAAGTGCCAGGGAAGGGACAGCCACCTACAGCAGGGTGGGACAGCCACCTCCTCTGACTGTGGGCAGCCAGAACCATGAGGCACTTCCAAAAGAGGGAGGAGATGGCAGAGGGAAAGGAAAGAAAGGCCCACACAAAGGTTCGTCTTATCTCTGCCCTTATAATGTGGAAAGAACTGAGCTTGGTGTTTTGTTTCTTTCCATTTGTGTGGAGAAAGACACACCAGGGGAAGAGGAAATCCCCCAAACAGACTCACATTCGTGGCAGCAGAAGTGGAGAGAAGGGAGAGAAACATGGCATACCAGGTGGAAATGAGGCGGGTGGGGAGGGGAGGCACACAGTCTAAACCCAGCACCAACTCCCTAAGAGGACAGAGCAAAAAGAGCCCCCGTTCCACAGGCAAAGCCCCTTTCCTGCCTAGGGAAAATCTCTTTCCAGCTACCCATCATCAACTATTGCCAACAAGGATAGTGAGGGGCTGGGCCACTCATTCCAGCTGACTGCAGGCAGATACTGTGAGTTGGAGGAAATTCCGCCCTACCCAATCTGTACAATGTATTCCAGTTTTGAGACATGATTACCAGCCTCCTTCCCTCCGAATCAGCCCAAGACCCAAACAGAGGCTAGTATCCCAGTTAGTAACTCATAAAACCAACTTCCCCTTGTGTTCCTGCTGTGAAGAATAATAATTTATAATCTTAAATGTTCTGTGCTTTGATTAGCAGCATCAGGACTGTGAAATTCAAACCTACTATTTAACACCAGTTTCTAATAAACGATAAAGTCAAAGGGGCTTTATTCAAACTACTAACACTTCCACTAATTATTAGAGCTTTAAACAGGACTCTAATTAACTGGCTTCCTTAAGCATCTTACCATGTGCACATCATACACATTCATACGTGTGCACGCGCATGGTTCCGCTGGTGGTCAGGGTCCCAGCTGGAGTTTCTGTGCGGTGCCCCTGTCACTCGGTGCATGTCTGAGCAAGTCTGGAGCCTGGTGGCAAGTGCCATCAAGTCTTTATTCATGCAGTTTCTAGACTACTTTTGGAGGGCAACTTAATATAAAACAAAGCTGAAAATGTAAATACCCTTTGACCCACCAATTTCATCTGCAGACTTCTATTCTAAGATATTTTAAAATATTATGCATATAAAGGGTATTTATTAAAACAACTGAATTACCATCCTGGTTAAACAAAATGGAGCAACTATATTATGGAACAGCATCATATGTACTAATATGGAATAATCTCTAAGTATGCTATTAAATAAAAATAGCAAGATGCAGAACCAAGTGGATGGTACCCTGCCATCCTAGAAGATTAAAAAAGAAGTTGGTAGTAAAATTTCCTCTTAAGAACTAAGGAGAGACTTAACTTTTCACTTATGTACCCTTTCAAGTTTGTATAATGTAGATGCAGTATTTATTCAGAAACAAATTAAATAATAGTCACAAGATTCTTATGAAATAACTCATTGAATTAATGAGCTTCAATAGGAAATGGAGTAAAACTGGGAAATTTGTTATTTTTCACCATGATCTTTGAGACTTTGGGAATGCAAAGTGTAGCACCAATAACACCAGTTGCTTCTGGATTAATTCATTTCCATCATTCACACATTAACACAGACTATATGAAAGGTTTTGACATTTAAAGACAAATATGACTCAGTCTTATCCATTGAATACTTAATAGAAGACAGACAGCTAAAAAACCATTGTTTCCGTATAAGATACCAAAACATATGATAAAGCTATAGTAACCAAAACAGTGTTGAATTGACCAAGAAATAAGCAAATAGATCAAGCAAATCTACTACAAAGTACAGAAACAAATTCATGAATATATTTTAAAAATACTGCATAAAAATATCATTTCAATGTGGGTGTGAGGATGAAGGGATTATTATTTAGTAAATAATGTGCATCAATTGACTTACAACTTGGGAAAAGAAAGATTAGGTAATACCCTCTAACATACACAAAACTAAATTCCAAGTAATTTAAACAACTAAATGGAAAACATAAAACTATAGGATAACAAAAAAGTGGAATATGTGAATAGCCAGGACATATGAACACACTTCCAGAGAATGACACAAACTACAAAGAATGATAAATTTCACTGCATAAAAATATGAAACTTTTGTGACTAAAGAAAAATATGGAAAAGGTTTAAATGGAGAGAAAATATGTACATATATATTTTATTGATATTTGTATGTATATGTGTATCAAACTAAGGATTATTCTTCAAAATACACAAAGAACTCCTACCAATGCATGAGAGTAGAATATAAAACTACCAAATACAAAATATATCAAGAATGTATAGAAGCTAAGATATATATACACATTTTTTTCCAGACTTCTATTTTCAGGCATTTCTGTAGAAATGAAATACTTGGCATTTATGTGTAAGGAAGCATATAAAATGCTATTCATTGTGGCACTATTCTTGCAAAATATTGGAGGAAAAAATATCCATCCATAGCAGAAGAGTAACTAAACTACAACACACCTACATTCGGAAATTCTCCACAGCAATTACACTTGTGTAGAGATGGATCTACAAGTATGTACTCACATGGAAGTATTTCCAGCATAAATTGTTAGTGAGAAGAACAGCCTGAAGGACCCACAGCAGACTAGTAACCGAAAAGGGAGGACTGGATCAGGAGAGCCTTCGGTTTACGCACATTGTTTTTCATTTTACAGTGATGCCGTCTTCCTGTACGGTCAATTCTGAGAGTGGCTCTGGGGGAGGGGAAGAAGACATTGTCAAGGAAGGCTTCAAGGAATAAGTTACATTTGAATGAGGTCTTGAAAAACTTTGGTTAAAGGATTACTGATGTTTATCAGATGGCTATGAAGCAAAATCTGGATGTGAGCACTTGTGAGATTAGCAAAGAAGCATTCAGGTGCATTTGTTATTCAGAGCAGGGCACCTGTTAGACTAGGTGAGGGGGAGGTTGCAAGGAGGAAGAGGCTTACCTATGGAAGGTTCCGGATACCTCCCAAATATCGCCCATCGGTCTGTCGTTCGCTCAGTTGGACAAACATGTATTAAACCGTTGCAATGTACTGCTGAAAATCCAGGTTAGTGCCATTATCAACGTCCCTAATGGGCGAAATTGAGGTGGGACGGATAAGCACCGATAGAGTTCAGTAAGCACGTTAATTTTGGAGGCGTCTTCGCCCAGCTCATCACTTCATCACACAGATTGATTAGTCTTGGGAATGAATGGGGAGGAGCAGGGATGTCCAGCAAGCCAGCCTGTAGGGAAGGGAGGGTCGGGAAGGGACCAGAAGGGACGGTACCATCTAAACTGCAGCACATAGCAGACCCAACAAGTGAGGGGGCTACATGGCAGGTCTGACCAGCTAAGTGAACTGGAAGCAACCACACAGGATGGTCTGATTTAAAATTCCTAGCTGGGCAGGTCGTGGTGGGTAGTCCCAGGCCTGTAGCTTCCTTACCAAAGGTCAATCCTTACCTTAAATGAACCTATCTATTGTCCTTACGCATCTAGGACAACACACCTCTGAAATGTCAAAGGAATTTTCTTTTTCCAAACCCATCAGAGGCACAGCCACAGGCACCAGGGCACAAAAACATGAAACTCCTCATTTTTATCTAACTGCCTGTATAGCATCTCTATTTACCAAACGTGTGAGGATTCTCATGTCACAATTTTGTGACCAAATATCTGCAATCTGAACTCTGACTCCGCTCAGGTGACCAGGTAGCTTTGCAGTTTAAATTCTGTGACTCTGTCCACCTGAGGAACTTATATTCCATGCACTGTCTGTTTCACCACAAAACTAGTTTTATTCGTTTATTTTTTAGTCTCCAAAGGAAACTGTGTGACCCCCCACTCCTCTGTGGACCAGGTCTTATGTCTCCAAATATCACCCGTATCCCTGCCTCTACCTGCTGACCACCAGTCAACCGAAACTAACCATTAGTCTTACCTCACAGCCCCACTTGCTGACCACTGGTCCAGCAACCGCTGAAGTTCCAGTTGCCCTCACCAATCAGAAAATGCATGATTGATGTAAGGTTATGGTCTTGTTTCCCTAGAAACCTGTCCCTTTGATCTGGTCACTTCCTTACAACTCTTGCCTTTGCCACCATCGCCTTGCTTTCCCCGCCTTAGAGCATGTCTTCAGTCCAAAGGCTACATTCTCTTGCAAACAGCAGAATAAAACTCTCTTTTAAATTCTTATAAGAGTCCTCTGGAACTTTCGTTTACAAACATTAATGTTCACTCTCCTGTACCCACCAATGTAAAAGAAGCGGGTATCAATTCAGTTTTCCTTTTATCCGGTTCCACAGATTTTCTCACTTTGCTTTTTTCTGCCTCCTTAATCCACCCCCAGTGGATTCTATGTGACCTTCCTTACATTTTCTCCTTTAATTCTACAATTTCCTCGAGGACTGATAGCAGTTTGGTAGAACCCTGTCTGTAAAAGCACTTTAGCCCATGTTTCTGTCTGGCCATATTTTTGGACCTTCCAACCCAGAATTTAGCAAGACTAATACTGAGGACATGAAAATTTTTAGGTTATTTTTCAGGAAGTTTTTGCCATTTTTTTTCTTTTATTTTTATACTTAAGTGCAGGACAATTGTACTCCCGGTGTCCTGATTTTTTATTATAGTATCTGCAGATCTCTGAAGGCAAATTAGGAAGGGGTCTGAATAGACTTTGATTTTTGTTCTAATTCCTGGCCTTCCATCTGACTAAGAGAATCTTTGTGACTACTATGACAATGTAAGAACTACCTTAAAATTCTTTCTCTTCAATTTAGAAGTTCTTCCAAATAAAAAGAACCCATCGCCTAGCCTTGGCACTAGGCTCTAGAGTGACTCAAACCAACACTACGGATGCAAGAGGCATCCCCACCGGAGAATGCACTTACTCCTTGAGTTAGCCTAAGACAGACGGGGAGCCCCATCTTTAAACAACTGTTGTAGAACACAGGGAGTCGTGTGCTTTCCCCTCTTGAGCAGAATAAAGTTTAAGATTCCCGAAACATGGACCGACAGCCTATTCAGCTGCCCACCACACACATACGCATCATCCGACTGGCAGTGATGATGGACCATCTCTGAGAGGAAAAGGATAGACACAGAAAACTCCCCGAGAGCTTGTCATGGCTGGGGAGAGATGGCCAAGCTCTCAGGACATATAACAAGACAAAAGGAAAGAAATCAGACAGAGACAGAGAAAAAACAAAACCTATGAATACTCATCCAAGTAACCAAGAGTTATTGGGTTAGCCCACTATCCCATGCCCACCCTGCAGAGAATCATCAGAACCATTTAAATGACCACTCCTGTAGTGAAGAAAACCCACGTCCTCTGTGTGGTCCCCTCACACGTTGACTTGTGTAGCCAATACAATACTGTGGAGAGAACAGTACATAATTATAAAAGACATTGCAAAGTCTGCCTTCCTCTCCTAGATCCCCACTCTGGTGGAAATCATTTGCCCCGTCCTGAAGACACTCAAGCAGTCGTGTGGAGGTCCTGTGACAAAAATTTGAGGTCTTTTACCAATAGCCGGTGCCAACTGCTCCTCCAGGTGAGTGAGCTTCCTTGGGAGTGAATTCTCCACCACAGTCAGGCTTTCAGATGACCGCAGTCCTGGTCGATGTCTTGACTGCCACTTCATGAGAGACTGAGCCAGAACCACCCAATAAGCCACCCTCGAATACTTGATCCACAGAAACTGTGAGATAGTAGACGTTTACTCTTGTTTTAAGCCATTAAATTTTGCAATAATTTGTTATGCAGCAATAGGTAATTCAATTGGAAACTTCCTGAACAGAGAAAAAGAATTCTACAGCCATCTATGCCTTTAAGTGCACTTTCTTCTAGCAGAGTAGAATCTTTTGTTTCATGATCATGGCCTTGGAATACCTGAGATTTTGCTGTCCTGGTCTCAGCACACACAGACATGGCCTTCCTGCCCAGACCCACAGATGGTGGTGGTGGTTGCTGCAAGAACAGCAGGAACCACACACCCTCTGATCAGAGTCAGTGCTCACCCAGGGGCCCCACAGCAGGGTCCAGGATGCGGGGAGAAACAATGTGCGGACTCACCGAGCTCTCTGCTGCAGGCAGTCGGGGAATACGCAGGTGAGAAAACTGCCTCTGACTTGGGAGCGCCAATGTGGGCATAGGGTGAAATGAAAACAGCAGTCTCTTGTGTAATCCGTAGCAGAGTCGAGCTTAAGAAGAACCCTAAAAGGAAAAACGCTGTGCCAGTGGCTCTCCTTCCTGGCTGAATGTCGGGCAGACCTTCAGAGCTTTACTAACTACTGCTGCCTGGGTCCCACCCCCAGCCATTCCGACTTAATTGATCTGGGCTGTGACCTGAATATCAGGCTTTCCTAAATTTTCCCCACTGATTCTAATGTGCAACAAATGTTGAGAATCATTAGATTACAGGGACTTCCTAGAAGGGAGAGGTGTCATCCAACACAGAAAATCATCATGGGCTTCCCAAAGGACACAGTGTTGGGGACGGGCTATAAAGGCTGGGGAGGCTAGGAGGATGTCCCAGGGAAAGAGAAAGGCAGGAGTAAGCTGCAGTGGCTGCGGGAAGGGGGGCCTCCTGGCCTGCAGGTTGTAACATGTTT
This sequence comes from Carollia perspicillata, assembly GCA_004027735.1. Classification (NCBI taxonomy): domain Eukaryota; kingdom Metazoa; phylum Chordata; class Mammalia; order Chiroptera; family Phyllostomidae; genus Carollia; species Carollia perspicillata. The sequence continues at coordinate 13,496 of PVKM010019759.1, read as the reverse complement.
GCTGAGGCCATAAGGAATATATTGAGAAAAGGAAACTAGGAGATGACAGGGATAGTGCTATCATTTGTGTTCTAATTCTCAACCCTCAGGCTATCACTGCAAGCATTTCAGAGGCCACTGTTCGGCTAGGAAAGCACTAACTGGCAAAACCCGTGAATCATCAAGTTGTAAATCCCTGGCATGCAACACATTTGGGGTATCATTTATAGGGAGCCACAGCTGCTGCCTGAACAAAAGAAGAAAAAATAACTGCTCCCTTCAAGCCCTGTGACCATGCAATGTCATCCACCAAATCACTCAAATTGTCTCTTTTTCATAACACCAGATCCTAAGATGACAACTGCATTAGAATTTGGTCTGACTTTGGCTCATCAACCTTGGCCATGGGTCTCCAAGTGCATCCCTTTTCCTGGTGAAAACTTCACCTAAAGCCACCTCTGTCCCCATCGTCTGCACCAGCTAGAAATTAAGAGATGATAATTGCTTCTGTCAGGGATTGACAATTCAGTTAGTGTGGATTGCCATCCTGCAAGACCTGCAATGCTGCTGTTCTTTATTTAGAAAGTACACCCTCCTGATAATCCATCTTCATCAGAAGAAGGATGCCTGGAGCAGTGCTTCCCAAACGTTAATGTGCATTTGAGTGCCCTGAAGATCTTGTTAAAATGCAGATGCAGATTCTGAAGCTCTGTGGTGGGACCTACAGTGATAGCCAGCTCCCAGGTGATGCTGATCTACTGATTCCCTGACCACACTTTGAGGACTCAGGGCCACAGCAGTGTTCCCGAGCTTGGGACTTGGTTAGCAGGTGGTCTTTAACTGTCTGTCAAGGGGTCTGCGTGCAATGTCAGAGATAAAGTGGCAGAACCATTTGATTCTGTCATGAAATATTAACTGTGATTTTCGGTTATATTTTTATTATATTGTTTTCATTACCATTTAGTCCCCTTATACTCCTCTCCCACTGCAAGGACTCGGGGACATGGACACACAGTTGTCCATGTCCATGGGTCCTTTTTCCTTTCTGCTCAATGACTCCACCCCCTAACCTCCCCTCCGCCTTAGTTTTCAGCCTGCGCTCTCTCAGTGAGTCTGTCTCTATTTTGCTTGTTAGTTCAGTTTCACATATGAGTGAAAGTGTGGTATTTGTCTTTCTCTGACTGGCTTATTTCACTTGGCATAATGTTATCCAGGTCCATCCATACTGTTGTAAAGGGTAAATTTTTCTTTTTTATGGCCAAATAGTATTCCATTGTGTAAATGTCCCATAGTTGTTTTATCCACTCATCTGCCGATAGACCCCTAGGCTGCTTCCATGTCTTGGCAATTGTTAAGTAACACTGCATTGAACCCCTGAGTTCCAATATATTCAGGATCATATCTGAATATGTTTCCTTCAGATATATTCCCAGAAGGGGGAGAACTGGGTCAAAAGGCAGATCTATTTTTAATTTTTTGACTTGTCTCCATACCATTTTCCATAGTGGCTGCACCAGTCTGCATTTCCACCAACAGTTCACAAATGTTCCCCTTTCTCCACATCCTCACCAGTACTTGTTGTGGTTGATTTATTGACGGTAGCCATTCTAACAGGTGTGAGATGATACCTCATTGTAGTTTTAATGTGCCTTTCTCTGATGATTAGTGATGTTGAGCATCTTTTCATGTCTATTAGCCATCTGTATATCCCCTTTGGAGAAGTGTCTATTCAGGTCCTTTGCCCATTTTTCAATTGGGTTGTTTTTTTGATGTCGAGTTTTCTTATACCACACACAAGAATAAATTCAAAATGGATTAAGGACTTAAATATTAGGCCTGAAATCATATAAATCATAGAAGAAAATATAGGCAGCAAAATCCTGAACATTGCTCATAGCAATGTTTTGCTGGATACATCTCCCCATGCAAGGAAAACAAAAGAAATAATTAACAAATGGGAGTATGTCAAACCAAAAAGGTTTTTGCACAGCAAAACAAAACATTCACAAGATAAAAAGACAACCAGAGAACAGGAGAACATGTTCACCAATGCATCTGATAAGGGGCTGATATTTAAAATGCATGAAGAACTGAACTGTGGCTTTCACAGAAATCCTTCTGTTTTTAAAGTTTGTTCCTGTCTGGTGTGGATGGTATTGGTCAGTTGGTCTTTATTACTCTTCAGTTAGCTAGTGTGCAGTTAGCAGGGCCCAGCACATCTTGTTTGCTGTATTTTCTCCTTCTAATGGGCAATACTGTGTACCTAGGTCAAATGTGCATTCATGTGGGCTTTTATAGAGATTTTGGTTTTAGTCTTAGTGAAAGGAAAATCATTTGCAGCCAATTTTCAGGGGCAGAAATCTGACTTCTAAACAGATCACTCCAGTGGCCATGTTGCAAATAGACTTTAGGGCAGTAATGCTGGGAATAAGATATTTTGGTAAGCTATTATTGTATAACAAACAGATACAAAATCTCAGCAACTCGAACAGTAAGCATTTATTTCGCTCAAGGGTCTGGGAATCATTTGAGGGCCTGGGGATCCAGGCTGGGTCTCAATGGGGCAAAACCAGTAGGATTAGGCCTGCTGCACTTCCCGCCCTCCTCTGGGACTGGTGGGCTAAACCTAGAATCTTCTACATACAAGAATCATTGGCATGTAGAGAGCACTTTAAGCCATGGTCTTGATTTCACATTAAAAAGTTGCCTATCGAATCAAATTGTGGGCACCAAGTATGGTTTTTCAGAGCACCACGTAAAAGGGCAGCAAGTCTTCTGTGCTCTGACTCACAAAAATGCTCTGTGAAGGGAAAAGGGGCTCCGGGAGTGTTGGAAGTGGCTGACAGCTTCACTTCACGACTCTGGGTGCCATTGAGACCATTTCTATAACAAATCATTTCAACTGCGTTGCTCAAGTTACACATCACAGTTGTATATTCAGTGTCTTCAACAGCCTGAACCTGTCACTCCAGAGGTGAAATCACATATTTTTGTTGTTGAAATAAGACCTCAAGATTTTTTAAGCAACACAATGTCATGCAGACAACTCCATTCCTGGAAGTGACTATTTTCCAAAATGATCTTCTCTTCTGAGAGACAGAAACATATGGCCTATTAATGGGCATTTTTGAAAGCTATATCTAAACGTTACAAAGGAATATGAAGAAAACTTACAAATACAACCAAAGAACAAATAAGGAATTCATTTGCCACCACCTTTCTGGATGAAACGTCCGTCTTTCCACTGCAGCACCTGTTAACGGCAGACAGAGGGGGTGGTGGGCCCTGAGACAGTAATGAGGGCACCTCTGGAATCTCGGGGTGGTGTTCTATTCCGATATCCAGAACTATCTGAAATAGCCATCCTACGTGTCTTTCCATCACCAGAGATACAGTTGTGAATTAGGATCTTCAGAGTTAGAGGAAGTACAAACTACAAGGCACTACACTGGGCAGGGAAACTCATCCGTGGCTCAAAGTCCCGCCCACCGCCCCGGCTGGCGTGCAGATCTCTGCTCTGATAGGGAGGCCTCAGTAAAGGCTGGCAGACTGCACCGTGTTGCTCACTCAGACAGCACTATTGTTTTTAATGTTGAGCGCAGTTTTAATGCTACATTTCTAAAAATTGTGCTGCAACTTCCTCCATTAACATGGTGGTCCATGGGTATTTTAAATGCCTTCTCGGTATTCTTTTGTTTTTTTATTGTTGTCCAAGTACGGTTGTCTCCATTTCTTCTCCCCACTCCTCCCGACCTCAGCCATCCCCATCTCCCTCCCCTGCTTCCAGCCCCCGGCTTGGTTTTACTAATGTGTCCATTATAGATGTTCCTGAAAACCCTTCCCTCTTTACCCCCCCCATAATCCCCTCCCATCTCCCCTCTGGTTTCTGTCAGTTTGTTCTTAATTTTAATGTCTCTGGTTATATTTTGCTTGCTTGCTTGTTTGTTTTGTTGATTAGGTCACCTAGGTATTCTTATACACTAATGTTTTGAGGAACACGTGCCAAGGAGCTGCAAGCAAACCCAGTCCGGTCACTCATCTATCACCAGTCAGGTAAGACTAAGTATTTTTGACAAAGAACCTAGAAAAAAGTAGGGGAAGCTTTCCGCTGGAAGAAAAAAAAATTACTCCTAATAATTTTCCGTCTACGATACCAGGCTGTGCCAATAAGCCCGGCCTGCTATAAGAAAGATGAAACAAGTACAGCCATGAAAACAATGAACTATCCACATGAAAAAGAAAAAACTACACTCCAGTCCATTTAGCAGCTCAGTTAAGATGACCTCTAGCCATCGCACTTGTTACAATGACAGGTCCTCCCTCCGACACCCACTAGACTTGGCTTTCACAGGTGGCCTGGAAATGACAGAAGAATTATTAGCTCTTTCTTCCCAGGCATCAGCATTTCACAAGCACTTATCGAGGCTTTAACCTCAAAAGAACTCCTGCTCTGTGGGATAAACTTTCCTCCATCACATGTAATTAGCCCACTGATGCATCTCCCACACTGTGCCAATCCTGTGGAGGGCAGCATTAGTAGGTCAAGTTCAAGTGATAAAGACAGGTAACACAGCTGCATAACATGCCAAAGAGCCCTCTGTGGAGACAAGGCTGGTCCTGAGGGTCTCTGAATAAATGTTGATGCCCTGAGATATGGGACAATAGTGTGAACCCTGTGGTGTGAGACTAGTGTTGGCAGTGGGAGACAGGGAGCATGTGACTGATGTGCACCAGTGCAGTCGTTTCTCCTCCTTAACCGTTCACAAGAAGTCCACACCAGGCAAGGGCAGAGCTAGCCATGGTGATCGGGAAGAGGGAGACCAAAAGCTGTAACATACGCACAGCTCCTGACAGATGCCAGGAAGGGAAAGAAAACTATTTTTTCAACATTGTTGTTCATTAAACACCATTAAAAGAAAGAAGTCACAACCAACCGTTGACATCTGAAATAGCACGTGATTGAAGGAAGGTAAGAAATGTGGGTTCTAAACCAAGCAAAGCTGAGTTCGCACAGTTACATTAACCACAGAGAGATGCTGGGGCTGACGCGTTGTTATCAGTCCAGTTGTACCTGAGTGTTCACATTGTATTTTTCTGTTCCAGATTGGTGAAAAACATGGGGATTTTGCACTGTTGCAGAGCAGAGAAGCATGACTTGAGTTTTTCAAGTTGTAAAGATGAATTTGTATGTTTTTTTTAACAGTTCTAATTCTATTTCAACACTTACAACCCCATCCTCAATTAGAAATTTGGTGGAGAGAAAGGAGACGTGATCTCTGTCTCTCTCACAGGCATCCTTGCTGTGCCAGTGGGTGGGCTTCTCACAAGGAGACTAGCAGCCCCATTCAGAGTGAGACTCCCATCACACATGTGGATAAAGCACGGGAGGGACCATGGTACTCAGCAAACACTCAGGAATAAATTTGCCCTCTGAGACACCACCTGTAAAACTCATACATAATGCATGAATTCAGCCATCTGTGGAAATAAACCAAAAGATTGTAAATGTGTGACTTGAAGAGATTGGGAATATTGAAAACTCAATCAAGGGGACCAGGGCATAATTTCAAAGCAACAAAACCAAACTACAGTTGTAATTTAGAAAAATAAATGCTAATCAATTGTATTGTACCCAGTTTAAAAACAGACTTGGGAACACAAGAGCCAGTGGAGGGCCTGGAGCTCACAGAGAGACAGAGGGGAGGCTCAGAAACCCCGTCACCGGCAGTGCTCGTCCAGACCCATCATCGGTCTTGGTGGCAGAGATAAGGCTGGAATCACAAGTCAGTTTACTCTGCCGTGGCACAGGGCTGACGCACCAGGCCTGTGTGTGGCAGAGCCAGGCTGGCTCTCCAAGGGTCTTCAGGGCCACCCCAGGTGAGGAGGAGCCACCCCTACCCCTGATGTCTCTCGAATAGCTCTTCCTTTATAACTCCCACATACTAGACTTCACCAAATATTTCTTTTTTAAAAAGTGCCTCTTTTAAAAACAGCTGTTCTGAATTAAATACACCCAAAACTCTGTTACATATTACTACTTCCCTTTGCTCTGACTTCATGGCTACTAAGCGAGCTTCTGATGATAATTCTTCATCCCTAGTGAAGGGAAAAAGACTCCCCAATGGCAAGTATAAATACCAGTCACCAGCATTAAATATGCCCAATTATGAATGTATAAAATCCAGTGTAATCATCAGCCTCTTCTGAGTTTAATGGGCTCCAATAACGCTGAAGTCACATTCCAAGTGAAGTCACCCTCATGTCCAGCTGAGGCTCAGTCCCGCAATGAACTCACCACCCTCGGGACCCCACTAACCCAGTGGAAGCTGGCCTGCCACTGCTATCTTCAAATTACAACACCAGCGTGAATTAAATGGTTAACTTTGTATTAGCTGACTGACAACGACTGTTCTTATCACAGTAAAACCCGGTGATAGAGCAAGTGGACAGTTGTTACCAGCAGTTGCTCTGGCGGGGGGTGGGGGAAAGGGCAGGCGATTGCTGGTGTGGTACGGAAAGCAAGTGGAGAATACAGGCCTTGTAAGTACAGGGAGCATTTTTGAGGATGTACACAAGCAAAAAGGTATTATTTCCCCTCTTAAAGCCAGAGGAACCAGGAAACCCACGCAGGTGACTCAGGGGAAGTCATTTGTACATCTTGGCAAACATGATACTGAAACACCGAGCAGCCCATATTTACAGGAGGCATTTGCGGGAAAGACAGTCCCTCCAGCATCTAAACTTCAGTGTGGAAGATTGCTGCTACAAGTTACCACAAGTTCAGCTGCATCGAGACAACACAGCTTCTTATCCTGCAGTGCTAAAGGTCAGAAGTCCAAAGCCAGCTTCACTGGCCTAAAGCCAAGGAGGCAGCTGAATTGGTCCTTCCTGAGGCTCAGAGGCAAGTCTGTTTCTTTTGCCTTTTTCTGCTCCTGGAAGCTGCCAAGCTCCTTAGTTCATCGCTCTTCTTGCATCCCTCCTACCTCTCACCTCTGTCATCAGAGCACTTTCCTGACCCTGAGCCTCCTTATCCTCGTGGATCCTGTGGACACAGGGTACCTGCCTGGATAACCAGAATGCTCTCCCCAACTCAGAATCTCTAAGTACTAACTCATATGTAAGTGCCCTTTGCCGTGTAAGGTAATACACTCACAGGTTGCGAGCATCGGGACATGGGCCTCATGGGAGCCATTGTTCAGCCTACCCCAAGCATTATGGCCATGCATGGTGTTAAAAGGTAAACTGTGGTGTATTAAAATTTTTTAAGAGTTCATTTCAGTAAAAATCAATTCTAATTAGTTAGGAATGTCTGACAGCTGCTTGGAGAAAGACTTAGGTGCAAAAGCTAAAAAAGAAAATTGTTTGCTTGGCCATAGTTTAAAGCCTAGTTGGTGTTTGTGGTTGGTTGTCCTTGACATTTTAATTTCACCACCTTGAGGCATCTACAGGCTTAGATTTGGCTCTGCTTATGAAAGCCACCATGGCATCAGAGGCACCTCAGCCTAATGGCCTCCTTTTCAATTCATTTAACAGTTGGAGCAGGAGTAAACGGCACAACTGAAATGCAACTGACCAGCCTCGCACACTGAGCTCCAAGTGGCTGCCTTCTAAGACACAGATGACGCTTTCTCACTTGGACATGGACTGTGGCTTAGAAGATGGCACGTCTGGGGTGGACTGGCACAGATAAATGTGGAACGCAAATCACCACAGGGCATTAGCACAGATCAGCAGCACGGCTAGCACTGGCACAACATAAAAGAGAATACTAATAGGACCCAAAAACAGCCCCTGATCCCAGCCAGGGCCACATATTAGCAACTAGTAATCAACACCAGATGCTCAAATACGAGGAGCAGCCAATATGATTAGGAGCTGTGTGGGTCTAGTTTACAATATATAAGCTGATGAAAGCTGTGCTCTACACTGTGTTCTAATTAGCCATTTTCGCTGTCTTGATGCAATCCTAGGGAAAGAACTCCTGTAGATCTTGTTAAGCAAGCAACCTGACCAGAGCTCCCAACTAAAACCGGTGGTTACTATGCCAGGGCCTGAGCTGGGGAGCTCAGGGTCAACACCGTACACAATCTATTCCTGTGCAGTGTCTCCCCTTTCAATGTCAGACATGCTGAGAGGCCCTCCTTAGCCTAAACTATCTCCCTAGGCAGCTCCATCACAAGGCTGCAAATGAAGACCTGTTTCATATCAAGCGTGCCTCCCTAACTGGGTCTAAGTCCAGATTTGTCTTCTTTTCAGCAGTCTAATGATGAATTTAACCTTTTAACTTTTTGACATTTTGTAACACTTCTGAACCTTGGTTTCATCATCTATAAAATATAGACTATAATCTCTGACTTGTAGGTTACTATGAGTGTAATGGATGAAGTGAAATTATAGATAGCACTGGGATATAGCACTCAATACATACTACTGTTATTGACCTCACTGTATGATCTGTGAACAGAGGTAGTAATATACACAAGGCTGTGTAACAAGTGAGTGAGGTCACACATGTGAGGCACCAACAGCATCTGCATGTAGAAGATGCTCAGTAATGATGTCTTCCTTCCTTGTGCTCTTCACAGTCACTCTGTTGGAGAACAATGGGCTCCAGAAAACTGCTGTCAGATGTCACATTTTATCTGAGTCAGGCCCCAGCCCTCGCCCATCAGCTTGTCGAGACAGACTCGTGTGTTAGCTGGCCTTGCCGTGCACTGCCCAAGAGCTCCCTAAGGAAGAAGCACAGGCTAGTTTTAATGCCTGGGACACTGGGTATGTAGGAAGCTATTCACCAGGGGCCCTTATGAAAGGATCCTATGAGTGACAGAAGTACAGCTTTAACAAGCTTAAGACTTTCACAGGCTTAGATTCTCCTTAACAAGCTTAAGGAAAGAAATGTTGGGTGAGGAATTTGCTGATTAACATAACAGAAAAGTCCAGAGGGCATATCTGGTAAGTATGACTAGATACAGATACTCAAAATACGTTTTCAAAAAGTGTGTCATGTTTGACCTCTTGACTCTGCTTTCTTCTCTTTGGATTTCCTTTCTCAAGAAGCCTCCCTCTTCATGGTGTCCCTGCTCACTAGCTTAGCAAACTCAGTGGCCAAAAGGGACCTCTTTCTCAACGGCAAAATCCCTGGGCCAGATTCATTGGGCCAGCTTGGACAAGGTGCCCAACTCTGTAACAGTCCCTAAGGCCAAAGGGATGGAATATGCTAATTGGCCAGGTTTTGGAAATATGTCTATCCTTGGAGCTCAGATATGAGGATATTAGGTGGGAAGGGGGAAAGCATTAATAACAGCTCCCCCCTGAATTCCATGGATTGAGTAGTAATAAGTAGTTTGCCAAAGAAAAACCACAGTGCTAAGTTTAAAAGAAGCAGAAATAGATGCTAGAGGAACAAGACCTTCCAGTGGACGTAAGGCATAGGGCCCTGGGTTAACTGGGCAGCATGGCTCTGGGCCAGCGTAGCAGGCCTTAGAGATGCGAGGAGTGACATAATTTTTACATGGCATTTCTGCTTACAGTTCTCCCCCATCTGCCTACCAGTAAGTAGATTACCACATTCCCATCAGCCTTTTAAAACAGTCTCTAGAATTCCCATGATTCACTTCCTTTATGACACTTGAGGAGAGCTTACAATTTTCGAGTGTGAATCATGACCTGGGGTCAAACAACTCAGCCTTGCTGCTTGTCCTGGACAGGCCGGCGTGGACACGGGGGAGGGCAGAGGGCTGGCAGTTAATGCTTTTGCTGTGGAGCCTTGTTGTTCAAAGAGTGTTTGAAATTGAGTAATAAAAATAAATAATAATCTGAAAAATCACAAAGTTTATTGATCACATCATCGTGCAGGCCTCACTGAAAGATGGCCACACTGAAAAAGTCACTCATTTTGTGTCCTACTCAGTCCTTCATCCCTGGTTGATTGATCCCTTGATCCTTGACCCTGCAGGTCTCTCCAAGGTACTGAGTTTCCTTCTTAAGAAGAACTTTCTGATAAGACTAAATAAATTGTTTTGTTCACCACTTTATTTCAAGGACATCTGACAGGTTCAAGAGGCATAATTATACTCACTCCAATGGCATCCCAACTTGTTCCAATCAAAGTTTAGCTTTCCAGGTGCTTTAGAAGACTCCTGAGTGCTTCGGTTTGCTTTGTTTGTGTTGGCCTACTTACAGAGACATTATATTATGTCTGTAATTCCCAAGGATACACCAACATTCTTTCTTCAACATCTGCAGAGTACAATAAATGAGGCTTGCATTAAAAACAGAGCAAAGTTTTGACCCGTTTGGCCATGCCTCTACAAAGCCTGGTTTTAAGAATGAAGTGGTTTTTCACAGCCTCAGCAAAAGAGCCAAGAACATTGGTTCTTAGCCCCATTCATACATTAACATCATTCAAGGAGAAGTCTAAAGAATAACCATGCTGAGTTTCATCCCAATTCAATTAAATACAGATCTCTAAGGTTGGGGCCTAAGAACTGGAATTTTCATTTGAACGTGAAGCCAAGTTAAGAGCCACTGCATCGAAGACACACTGGTTCTCAGAGCATCAGTCGGGGTCATCATTTCTGATTCATACACAGGCTGGTGGCACTTGGGGAAAAACACCTGCAAGCCTAGGAACTGTGAACCCCATTTGTTTTGTCTTGAGTACCTGAGGATGACGAGTTTATGAGGTCAGCTTTAAAGGAGGCCAAATCTCCTGTGCTCATGGAAAAAAAAATAACTGTCCAGCCACAAACAAGGACAGTGACTGATAAAGGAAGTGTGTCACCTAAACTATAAAGGATCGGGGTACAGTTAGCAAAATCTTGTAGTGACAGCATGCCAGGGCTTGGGTCTTTGTTCTTCCCGGATTCTGACACTATTTGATATATGACCTGGGATTAATCTGTTAACCTTCTTGTCAAATTTAACCACTTGAAGAATGGCCATGACCTTCTTGGCATTTAAAAGATCCAAGACCCATTAAAGAAACAAAGGGCATCAATTCTCATCTAAAAGTTACTTTTTACCTATAATAACTAAATAAAAAAGAAAAATAAGCCATAGAAATCATCATTGGGAGAGAGAGCAAGTCTTCCTCATGAAAGCTGTCCTTACCCTCCTCCCTACTGCCTTCATTCTCTATGTACAGAAATGAGACAAAAATATTAAAAATGCACCAAACTAGGTATAGATGTATTAAAATTCCCTCAGAAGGCTGGAAAGAAATAGCTGGAGAATTAAGCTGATCAGAGTGCCTCAGAACTGAAATACCTTCAGGATAAATTAGAGATTCAGAAGCCTCAACAATCTGCTCAAAAGTCTGAAAACCCACAAGCTTTCAAAGGGCAGCCCAGATCTACAGATATCTTCATGCATTGTCAAAATGTCATTTTGTTATAGAGAAACAGGAAATAACCATAGAAAGTGAGGTGGAAAATGTGTTGTTAACCCCAACAGGGCCCTTCGACAATAAAAACTGATATGTAAAAACTAAACAGTCATATCCAGGGAGAAAGACTGGGAGTCAGGGCTGACATACCATAACATTCATCCCCCCAAAGTCTTCGGTACTCCTAGGTCAAGTAGCTGAGAAAGCGGTCTTAAATGCTTCATGTGACCTCCATCGTCAGAACAGAAGGAGGCTGGTTAATTCCTCCCAGGCTCAGGGACCCAACCCTAGTGGGCAATGTTATTTGATTCTGGAGAGCACAGTAGGCAACTGGAGTTCTCTCCACGTGCAGATAACTGAGATGGCACACAGGCAGTTCATCCCACAACATAAAGTGCCCTGTGGCAAGTACTGAGATGTAGATGCTATGTCTTGGAGGACCATCTATCTACCTCCTAGATGTATTCCCATCAAAATGATCCATTTCTTCCATTCTTCTGTTCACTCTTTCAAAAAATATTGTGATTCTATTGTGTGCTAGACTCAAAGCTAGGTATGGTAGATGCAGAGCTTAGTAGAAAATTTCCTTCATTCAAGGAGTGTGGCAAGAGTCGTTATTAAGGAATGCCTCAGATGCAGAATGCACTGTGGGGTCGGGGGGATTTAACTCAGATTGGAGGGTACAGCCAGGAGAAGTTTTATGGGAGTGTCAACTGAACTAAAATGAACGACCCAATGAAAAAACTACCTTAGAAATTGCATTCCAGACAGATGGAAGAGTTTGTGCAAAGCCTAAGAATGGTCCATCGATCAAGAAGAGCGTCCCAAGCATTCCACGTGGTCGGAGCGTGGAGAATTTGAAGACAAAAGGGAAGAGATGGGGCAAGCAAGCAGGGTGGAGCAGATCAGGAAGGATTTCACTGGCCCTGTTCGGGAGTTTGGATTTTACACTGAAGGTGATGTGGAGCTACCACAGGCATTAAATAGTGCTGCGAACAGATAAGAGCAACAGAATGAAGAATGAACTGGAAGATGGAGAAAATGAAAATGAAGAGGACAGTGAGGAAGGCTCATTACAGGAAAACTGTGGAAGCCAAAGGGCATCAGGACAGGAATGAGGAAGCGGGGAGCAGAGGGGGAAGAGATGGAAAGTCAGAGAGGAAGTAGGGGACGGTGGTGAGAAAGACACCTTGAAGGGAAAGCTCATCTGGGGAGAGGACGCTTGACCAGCAGTGGAAATCTGAAACCGGACGTGCAGGGTGGAGAGAGATGCCGCCGTCCGAGAAAGCATGTTTGTGAGATGAGAACACAGTCACACGCAGCCACCTCCCTTCAGGAGCCCACGGGCCCACGGTGATGAATCTGTAAGGACAGACAAGGACCTTAAGACCCTTCAAATGCATAAATATAACATACCTGTGCTGGCTACCACCTATCGCCCAGTGAGCGGGTTCCAGACAGTGCTGTGCCTGGGTGTGACCTCATTTCATCCTCTAACAGTCGGGGAGCCGTCTCCCACTTATTACCCTCACTTTTCAGATGAGCAACCCTGGATTTGGAGAGGTTAAAAAACTCGCCCCCGGGAATATATTAGTAAGTCGAGGAGCCAGGTTTTGAACCTAGTTCTGTCAGATTACAGGGCACGCACATTTAATGTGTGATGGCCTAATAACACAGTCTTTGCAAAAAAAGAAAAGAGCGAGAGAGCGAGAACATGTCTTTTCTCCTGCTGTTTACCAAGACAAGAAGTGAAGTTTCTAAATATAAACGTTGGAAAAAGAAACAATGATTTGGGAGAAGCGAAAAGAGACTCTTATTTTACTAAAATTGAATCAGAAGCTGCCAGCCACAGCCTGCCTGTGCTGGGGGACAAAAAGGCCCCATGGGGAACAGATGTCAGTGGGCCCGGTCGTTCCTTTCTGAATGTGACAGACACACGCTGGCATTTCACTATGGTTCGTGCCACATGGCCGAGAATTATGCAGGGTGGGTGGGCCAGGCACCAACATGCTGAAGAACAACAAACTTCAAGGCAGAGTGAAGCTTTGCCAAAGGGCACATTTTCTACAGGAAATCATTAGAAGAGAAAGTGCCTTTTCACTGGCTTGATTTCAGACAGGATGGTTCTCCC
>PVKM010019758.1:0-23946 GCA_004027735.1 Carollia perspicillata | reverse complement strand
TCCCGCTGCCCTGCCTTGGATTGTTCCAGAGCCTGGGGGCTTCTCTCCTCTGGGTGGGTGACTTTATGTGGAACCTGGGAGACACCAGAGCTCCTGGCTGCATTGGAAAGACACCTTCCCCTCAACCGCCATGACAGAAGACTTTAATAACGCTGACTGGGGCTTTCAGAGGAAAGTCCCGTTTAGTGATGGATTCATTCATTCATTCATTCATTTACTCATTCAAGTTTTTCTGACTCTTCTAAGTGCAGGCTCTGGGTTTTTGGGCACTCCTTCAAGAAAGATAGTGTAGTGGGGGGTAACCATAAAATGATGGCTACAGCACGGGCAGAGCACTGTGCCCATAGGCACGGGCAGGGCTGGGTCTTGAACCGACTTGGTTTTACAAACCACAAGGCCACCATGAGTCACGGGCTTGTTTCCCAGGCCTCAGGGTGTCGTTTGATGTATTACTGGTCTCAGGGCTTAAAGAAGTCAGGGAGGGTTTCTCTGAGGTGCTGTGCCTGAATTGAGTCTGGGGAAGTAGGAACTGGCCGCACGTAGGGTGTGAGAAGATTGTCCCAGCCGAGGACAAGCAGGTGCCATGGCACAGAGGTGGGAAGGTACGGGGCGTTCACATCTGTGTGGGCTGTGGGCAGAGGTGGGCGGGGTGGACGATGCTGACTTCTGCCCTGACTTCTGAAGCTTAGAAAATCTGTTTTCCTAGTTCAGCCAGTTCAGTCTTCAAGGGATTTATTTGCGCCGACCAAATCTACAAGATGGAAGGTCAGAAACCAGAGGGCATGCCTGCTTTTAGGGTAAAGACTGAAAACTCCTAGTGAGTTGTCAGGGGCCGCTCGTCCTGGCCCCATCCACTTCTAGTTTCACCTGCGCCCATTCCCCTTCACTGGCCACCTTCAGTTTTCCCACTTTTTAAAAAATATAACTTAACATGTTTTTTATTTACTGATTTTATACACACACACATACCCACATGTACATGTATTTTAGGTAGAAAGAAAGACTTTGATTTGTTGTTCCACTTGTTTATGCATTCACTGGTTGGCTCCTGTATGTATGTGCCCTGACTAAGGATCGAACCCACAATCTTGGTGTAAGGGGATGATGCTCTAACCAACTGAGCTACCTGGCCAGGGCCCTGCTTTCTTTCAATTCTTTGAGTACAGTGAGGTAGATTATTGCAGTTACAGCCCCCGATTCGTTCACACTTGACTCTGCGCTTAGCCATGGGCCTTGCTCTGGGCGATGGGATGATAGTGAGCGGGATGGAAGCAGAGACTGAGAAGTACCTGAGCTTTGGCGGTTGCCCTTCTTGGCTGCTTTGTGGGAGCCTTTAACTGCCGTGGAAAGGCAGCCAGGGTGGTTTGCTGGAGCACAACAGATCGTGAGGGGAAGAACCGAAGAGCCCCACCCAGACACACAAGGCAGCCTCTGCCAAGGTCAGCCACAACGTTCCCTAGATCGTTGGGACTCCTTAGCTGAACCCAGCCGAATGTATGGCCCACGAAACTGTGGGTTAAAAGAAGTGATTGTCGTTTTCAGCCCCTAGGTTTGGGAGTAACTTGTTGTGCATTGAAACCTAACCAATTCGCAAGCGGCTCTCTCTTTGCAGGCTCTTTGCACAGACTGTTCCTTATGCCCGGGTTGTTCCCCTTCACATGAATTCCCATTCATGTCCGCTCATCCTTCGGAGATCAGCTTCATTATCAACGCTTCCTCGGTTTTACCAGTTCTGCTGTCCTGATGATAGGCCCTTGTATAACTGACTATATATTTAATCTATCCCATCATAGGCCCTTCTGGCACTCTGTACATCTCTTTTATGGCGCTTAGCACAGTTATAATCACACTTTTTATTACAGGACCTGGCACACAATAGGTATCCAATAAACACTAGCTGAATAAAAAAAAATGAATAAAACAGGTGCTCGCCACCTGATACAATAACTTACTTGGGCCAGGCCTTCCCTGGGGGCTAGGCAAGGCCTGGGAGGGATCTAAATGAGGCCTGAGGCAGCGACTGGCTGCAGAGCTGTTTCTGACAGCATATGGGGTGGGGAGTGGGGGTGTTTGAGCTGTGCTTTGTTCCAAGCATCCACATCCACCCTCCCCCACCCCAGAGTCCACAGTTCTTTCTGACTCCAGGCCTGCACTTCCTCTCTGCTGTTTCTTTGCTGCACCTGTCTTACCGACTGAACACAGGAAGAAGAATGAGAGAAACGAACAATTCTACAGTTGACAAACACACTTCCTCTTCCTCTTAGTCACACCTCTACAGGGCTGTTTCCTGCTCACCCAGAGGCATTTGTCCTGCCAGGAAATAGTGATCAGAGCCCCACTAGCAGCACTGGCCCTGCCCCCACCTCTTCTATGCGCAGCCCTTGATGTCTTAGATGCTAAGGAGTAACTTCCTGGTCTTGTCCCCACAGTCAGCGTCCCTCTCAGCTGGTGGCTCTGGAGGCCATGTGCTCTCAGTTCTCCTCACAGGCTTCCTCTGTCTGTGCGTCCCCACCTGCTCCCTCCTTGTCAACAGCACACACTCTGGTCTCTAGGCCCCACTTCCCTGGGGCTCTGGGAAGCACGCTGGACTCTACTTTCTATCATCCCCGGAGGGTGTTGTCCAGGACGAGCCTGTCTTTCCTGGCTCATCCTCTCCTGGGGGAAGAAGTTCTCCCTGCTGGAATGCCTTTGCTTGATGGGAAGGAGAAGATGTGAGAGATGCCCCTTCACAGGCCCACTGAAAAAACACGCTTCTGTCTCCCCAGGGCTGGAACCTAGGCTGCAACCGAGTCCTCGCAAGCAGGCAGCAGAGGTTGGGGCTCATGTCACTGCAGCCATGGGCTGCGTGGTCACTGGAAGGGCTTTGTGTGCTTGTGTAAGTACAGGTGGGAGACAGGTGCCCAAGTTGAGGAGCTGGCTGGGCTGGGCTCCTACACCCTGCCAGCCTGGGACAATGGCCCAGAACAATTACTGAGGCTTCACAGAGCCCGAAAGTGCTCTCTCTAAACCTTGGATCTGCTACCTTGCCTACCTCCCTCAAGTTGCACTTTCTGCTTCTGGGAGTCGCTACCTGCTGATGACTTGTAATTGCACTCACGTCTATCCATCCTGGAACCATTGTGATAAAAAGCACGGTTCTAGGTTGCAGCCCCATGGTTGCCACTATCTGCTGTGTGACCTTGAGCGCATCACTTAACCTTTCTGAGCCCCCAAGTTTTTACTATACAGAGAAAATCATTATAGAACCTACCTCAGAGGGCTACTCTGAAGACTGCATAAAGTGCACAGCATGGTGCTTGGCATATAGGGAGTACTCAATAAATGCTGGTCATTATGCGGCCATCGCCACCATCATCGACATCACCATTCTATCCACAGTTCCCAGCAAGGCGCCTGGAATATGATAACTGCTCAGTGAACATTTGTTGAATGAGTGCATCTTTTTTGTGAACTCATCTAATCTGTAGGTGGGAATTGGGTTCTTCCACAGGATCATGAGAAAAGCATTTCAAGGACCCACATGTGGGTGATTTTGGTGTGGTATGGTTTTTTTGTGTAGGACTAAAAGCTGCCCCGTGGGTTTCCAATGTCCCATCTCTGTCCATCTCACTGTGGAAGGAGTCCAATCTTGTCTTCAGTAGGGACAGGGTGAAGGCCCCTGCCCATGTCCTGGTGCAGTCCAGTCTAGCATCTGGCTAGCTCAGCGTGTGTTTCCAGCTGTAGTCCATTTCGGGCTTCCTCCTGGAGTAGAGCCTGTGTGTGGAGTTGCGTGGCCATGTAGACAGGACATACAACTACACGGGGAGAGTGTGAGGGACCTTGACAAGAGAAAGAGCTTCTTTGTTCACCTGGGATTATATTAGCTTGGGTGTGGGATGGACAAAGTGCCCTTTCAAAAGAATCAATTAATTTCTCAAGCTTCTGAGGGCTTTGGATAGGCCCACCTCCCAGCCAATCTCTTCTCTTCCAGGCAAGACTGACAGGCCACTCTGGTCCAGCACCTCCCACTGTACCATTTTGACTTCTATTGTACATTTGTCTGCTTTCTCCTGCTCCCACCAAAGGGGATGGAGGGAGGAGTGTTAATCCCCTTGGGGGACCAATGCTGTAATCCCCTGGGGTGTGAAGATGTAGCTTCCAGGCTAGCAAGCACGCTTATACTCCCCCATTTTATTAAGCTCAGTGTCTAAATCCTTTTGCTCCCTTCTTCTAGCTAAATACCGATGGTAAGACTACCAACGCGCAAAGTTACACCTGAATAGAAGGGCACAGAGCCCTTATCAGCCAAGGCCTAGAACAAAGAGCTAACTAGAGAGAGAGATGTGGGGAACTGCCAGATATGCCCACAGGGTGGCCAGTTAACAAAGGGAGGAATTGGCCTAGCCTCAGTTCAGAGCCAAAGGCGCTGGCCACCTGGGAGGAGTACAAGTCGGCTGAGTTGACCTGCTCTCTTCCGGCCACATTCTTAAGATTGTCTAACATCCTGGGGAGATGGTTTCCTAGGGTGGCCAAAAGCCAGCCGCTCAGCCACCACCTCCAGGTCAGATGGACTTGGCCTTCGTGCCCCCTTTAAGGCACCTGCATCTGGACTCCTTGTTTATTCACAAAAGACTGTTTTTAGTGTGGGTGTCTTCTTCCTCTCTATGGCCCAGGGAAGTCCACTGTCTCCAGGGGTGAAGGATGTTGAGTTTTCTTAAGCCTGAATCTTCCGTCTCCCTGGTGTGTGTCTGGGAACAGCCAGCCGACCGCACCCCACCGCAGGAGGCTTCCTCTTGCGACAAACTGTAGCACGGGGGCCCGCAGGCATCGCTTCCTGCCTTCCTCCTTCATTGGAAACACCTCAGCCTTCAGCGTTTTCACCCTGGCCTCTGGCTGGCTTTGTGAGGCCGGATGTGGCTTTGGGACAAAGGGCTTAGTCCTGGGGGTGGGGGCACTGAAAACCATCCAGGAAGAGTAGAAAATGAATGATTTAGAGGGCAGGAGCCTCACCTTGAGATCTTGGTTCACTGCATCTTGCTGGACAAGTTGGAATTCTTCCCTGAGCCTCAGCGTCTCGGCGAGAGCCTGGGACAGCGACGGAAAAGAATGTGTCTTCCGCAGTCATCGGGAATAGTGACCTACATCGTCCATCCTGTCAAATTAAACGTGCTGGCTAAATACTTTCCTGTCCTAAAAAAAATCTGTTTACTCTAGCGATTACTGAGAAAGGCACAGTAAGGACCTCACACTGGGATTGTAGACAGATTGATTTATCTATTTCCCCCTGTAGGTCTGTCACTCTTTTGCGTCTGATGTTGAGACTGTGTTTTTAGGTGTGTACAGTTCTAAAATTGTTATGTATTTCAACTTATGACCTGAACGTTTTGTCATTATGAAGTGCTCCCATTTACCATGGTGATGCTTTTGCTTTGAAGTCCGTTTTGTCTAATGTCAATACAGAACCACCAGCATTCTTGGGTAGAACTCGTGGGGATTCTTTGTCTGTCTTTTAGCCCATAAAATTGCTTTGTAATTTCTGATTATTTAAATGTATAGCTATCAACTCATTTTGTGCTCCCTACTTGTTTCACCCATTATGCTTTTTTTCACCCCACTTTTGATTCAGTACTTTTTATCTATTATATCTTCTTCCCTTCACTGATTAGAAAATAACATATCTGTTTCTATTCCTTTAGTGGTAATCTTAGAGATAACAAATTCCTTTCTCAGTTTATCCAAGTCTTACCTTAACCCAAAGTTAATCAATATCTTCACCCTTCCTTTGAAAACCACACTTAATACCTTAATACCTTTTAATTCAGTTTGCCTTCTTTTAAACTTCAATATTGTGGTGGTGCATTTTTTAAAACGAAAGTTTTACATGTGGTCTTGTGTGTTTTTTCCCCTCCAAGTCAACTTCATTAGGTTTTCATTTACACACAATAAACTTCATTCATTTTAAGAAAACTGTTGGGTAGGTTTTGATAAATGTGTATGGTTATGTAAGTGCCACCACAATCAAGATCTAGGACCTCACTATCCACCCAGAGCTTCCCTTGTGCCCTCGTGTGGACCACCTCCTTCCGCCCACGCAGCTCTTGGAAACCACTGAATTCTTTATGTCACTCTACTTTTAACTTCTTTAGGATTTTATATAAACGTAGTCTTTTGTGTCTGGCTTCTTTCGTGTAGGTGATGTTGGGATTCACCGTGGTGAGTGTGTCCGTGGCCTGACTCTTTCTCTTCGTTGCTTTGTGTGGATCCAAAGTCCCACCTGAAACCCAGCGCCTTCCGCCTGAAGAGCTTTGTGTGTAATATTTCTTGGAGAGCAGATAAATCCTCCCAGGGCTTGTCTGCAAGTCTTTATTTTTGCCTTCATTTTTGAAAGATATTTTCATTGGCTTTAGAATTCTAAGTTGGTAGTTTTTCTTTCAGCAATTTAAAGATTTGATTCATTGTCTTCTGCCTTGGACTGCTTCTGATGAGAAGTCTGCCATAATTCTTAATTTTATCCCTTCGTAAATAAGATATTTCTTCCTCTGGCTGCTTTCAAGATTTCCTCCTCATCACTGGTTTTTAGCAACTTGGAGTGTGATGTGCTTTTGTATGTTCTGCTTGGGGTGCATCAAATTTCTTATATTTGTTGCATTTCCATCAATTCTGGGCAAGTTTCAGCCATTTTTTCTTCAAATAGTTTTTCTGTCTCCCCTCTTTCCTGAGACTCTGATTACATATGTGTAAGGTACCCCAACTTTGCTTCGCAAGTGACTGATGTTTATTCTTTTTATTTCATTCGTTTTCCTCGTTGGGCTTAATCTGGATGGTTTCCAATGCTATGGTCTCAGGTTGTCTGATCTTTTCTTCCGCAAGTTCTAATTTACTGTCAACCCCAGCCAGCATATTTTTTTCAGTTCAGATTTGTATTTTTCATCTCCTATGGCCTTTGGGTCCTTTTATTTTGCATATTCATTATATCCTCATTGTAGTCATGTTCACCTTTGTATCTTTGAGCATTTTAAATAAGATTTATAATGTTTTAAAGTCCTTGATGACTAATTCTATCATCCTTGTAATTTATGGGTCTGTTGTTGTTGATTGATTTCTTTTGCTCCTGGTTATAAGTCATATTTACCTGCTTTTTTTTTTGCATGCCTAATAATTTTTGATTGGATGCTGCATGTTTCAGTCAAGGGTCAGGCAAAGACAGAGACCACATGGGTAATTTGAACAGGGACAAATTAATATAAGTAATTATTAGCTAATAAAATGTGGTTAATTACAGAAAAGGGTAACAGAAGACTCTAAGGAATATAGGAATAACAAATGCAGGAAGTCCTACTTCCTTTAGGACTAAAGGAGAGAAGACAAGGAAGGAATTAAGAACTTGGAAGAAGCATTCCGGCGTCCAGCCCTGCTTATTTTTTGTGAATTAAAAAATATTTCATTTATTTATTTTCAGAGAGAGAGGAAAGGAGGGAGAAACATCTATTGCTTGCCTCTTGTTTGCCCCCACCTGGTGACCTGGTTTGCAATCCAGGCATATGCCCTGACCAGGAATTGAGCCGGCAACCTTCCAGTCCCCAGGTTAGTGCTCAATCCACTGAGCCACACCAACCAGGGCACCACCTCTGCTTAGATTCAGACTTTGTTACAGAGGTTATGGCTGTTATATGAACACATAGTGGAGAAAAAAATTGCCAGAGGGTGTGGGCCAGAGATTTCCATAGCAACAGCTCACTGGATGGCTGCAAAACTCGTTAGAGGGTATAGATGGTCCATAGCTGGTTTACAGGATCTTCCTGGCAACTAGCCAATAAGCTAGTGTGTCAGTGGACCAGAGCTGGTCCAGGAAGGTGGTCCATTGCAGCAGTCCCCAACCTTTTTGGCACCAGGGACGGGTTTTGTGGAAGACAATTTTTCCACAGATGGGGAGGGAAGTGGGGGGTGGGGGTGGACAGGATGCAGATCTCAGGCAGTAGTGTGAATGAAGCTTTACTCTCTGGCCTGCCACTCACCTCCTGCTGTGCAGCCTGGTTCCTAACAGGCCATGGACTGGTGCCAGTTCTGGCCCCGGGGTTGGGGACCCCTGGTCTATTGGGTTCTAGAGAACATGTTGGAGAATGAGTGCCACTAGGCTTCCTAAATACCACTGACAACTGTGGAGATAAAATACATCAGAACCAGGCAGAGGATCTTTTTGCAATGGTCTTGCAGTGACACCTACCCACCTGCCTCAGCACACTTTTAAGACAAAATCTGACATAGTACTTAGTGTCAGAGCCTAGCTCCAGTGTCACAAAGCAGGGCAAAAAGGAGTGCATTTAGAGATAAAAAGCAATAAACTAGCATATGGACATTATGCATTTTCTGTTGTTGAATGCTGGATTTTGTTGGATTCCTTTCTAGAGTATTGGAATTTGTTCTAGCGTATAGTTAAGTTACTTGAGATTGTTATGATTTGTTGAAGGCTTAATTTTAAGTTTTTTTTTTAATGATGGGTCCAAAGCAGAGCTACTTTAGTGCTGCTACTTAACTGTGACCCTTCCAAGGACGCTATCCAATGTCCCATGTATTGTGAGGTGTCACCATCTGGATGGTGGAAACACGAACAATTCCCCTCTCTGTGTGGATTCCTGGACTTGTTTCACTTGCTACTAATTTCCAATGGTTCTTTCCTGGCCCCTGACCTTTGTAGAATTTCACCCTATGCATGTGTAGATCAGTACTTGGCCAAAGACTCAAAGGAACCCCTTTGCAGATCTCTCTACCTTCTCCACAATTTCTCTCTCCGCATGTCCCATTTCTCTGGTAACTTGACTCACAGAGTTTAGCTACACTGATTTTCCTAAACTCTGATATCCATTTACTTAACTCAGTGAGACCACTGGGCTCTATGTGCATTATTTGTCCTTGCACTGCAGTCTAGAAACTGTCTCCAGGCAGTTCGCTGACACGATCATAGGGTTCATTGCATTTGTCTCTCTTCTTTCAAGCACAGTCCTGTGCAGTTTATTTTCCAATACCTGAAAACAGTTCCCTCCCTCCCTCCCTCCCTCCCTCCCTTCTTTCCTTCCTTCCTTTATTGCACATTTTCAAAATTGTTTATAGTGATAGTGCAAATCCTGTGGAGGTTTAATCTTTCATGAGCAGACATCTTTTGTTATGCATTTAAATTCTATCTATATTTAAAATTTTTCTTGATACATTCCTTTTCATATAATTTCATGTAGTCAATATTTGATTGGATTTACCCATATAGTGACCACTTCACTTCTATCTCAGATCTTTTTTCTGGAATTTTGGTTTTTCCTTTTGTACAGCTTTCATTGAGAGTCTGCTAGTATATCTTTTTTTTTTTTAATGAAACCCTTGATCTTTCAAGATATCTTCTCTGGGTATGAAATTTTGGTTTGATATTCATTTATTTACTCAGTATGTTGAAAATAACATTTCATTTTCTTCTGGTTTATATGACTGCTGATGAGAATCAGCCATCGTCCAGTGGTGCTCCTTCTAAAAATAATCAGTATTTTCTTTGTGGCTGCTTCAAAAGACTTCCCATTGACTTTGGAGTTTGAAGTTTTACTATGACTCTAAATGTGGGATTCTTTTTATTGAATCTTCTTGGATTCACTGGACTTTGGAATCTGAGGGTTGATGTCTATCATCAGTTCTAAAAAGATCTCAGCCATTAGTTTTTAAAATATTGTGTTTGATTCATTCTTTTGCATTTTCCTTCTGGGACTCTAAGTAGCTATATATTAGGCCTTCTTACTCTATTCTTCATTCTTTTTTGCCCGTTTAATAGTCTGTCTTTTTGCATTTTGTGCTCAATGCTGGATTGTTTCTTTGTAATTGTTTTCCAGCTCACCAATTCCCTCTTTAGCTATGTTTAATTTGCAGTTAAGTATGCTCACCCAGTATTTAATTTAGGTTATAATATTTTTTCATTTCTAGATGTTGTCTTTGTATCTTTTTCAAATGCACTTAGTTATTCTTTACTATTTCTTGTTCTCTGAACATATTTTAAGACATGTAAGAATGTATTTTAAAATAGCACACATAATTATTTTCCAAGTTGTACGATAAGTCCAGGACCTGAGTCCCTTGCAGGTCCGTCCTGCTGCCGGTCGTTTCTGTCGGTTCTCAGTCATGTCACTTTGTTTCCTCATGTATTCGGTTAGTTTTGTGCTGTGGTTTGTCCATTTGCGGGGGGATTTTTATTTATGGAAATTTGTAAGACTTGGGATTGCAGAAGACCCTTCCAAAGAATATTTGTTTTTATTTTTTTCATCTTCCAGGCCACTGGGGGCACTTTCTGGCAGCAACCACTATAAATTGAATTCTTGGTTTCTGGAGTTTGGGACCACCTAGATTACATAAATTGAGCTTACGAACTTGTGTAAAGGGTGGCTGGTGGTTAAAAATTCTCAGTAGTTACTTTTTCCGCTTTTAATTAAGGCAATCCATTTGTAATCCCCATAAAGGAGGGGTTGGTTGGTATTTCTCTTTTGTCCTTAACCTGAGAGTACAGCCCTTTGAAGTCTCTGCTATTTGAGGGAAGAACTCCTATCAGACTCCCCACCTTGGGCATTCCCTTGGTTTTGTCAGCTTAGCCCGAGGACACCAGGAAAACAAAACTCTGTCACGGGTCAGTGAATGCCTTCTGAGCAAACACAGCTGCTGCCCTCCTTACCTCTTTGGTTCCTGCTTTCATTCATTGCATTTTTTCTACCTCATGCATTATTTACTTTCTTGCCAGTTATCTGGCATCTAAGAAGACTTTTTCTTATTCTATCTAGATATTTTAGTTGTTTTCAATAACAGGGTCATCCCAGGTATGTGACACTTTTTATTACCCCAAACTGCAATACCAGGGTATCCTTTTTCAGGATCTAACACATAGTAGGTTCTCAGACACTGTTTGGCAAATAAATGAATGAACAAGGGAACGAGTGAAGACCTATACACACAGTTTTGGCTGCATGAACTGCTGGCCAGCCAGAAAATACCATGACGTCGGGGACCTTTCCTGATGAGTTCACCACTTCCTGAGACTTTCTGTAATGACACATGCAGGGGTCTAGCTGATGTCAACCAGTCTTGAAATTGAGCGGCTTAGAGGCAACAGGAAACCCGTCCTCATGGGCGACACTTGCCCTGCTCTCCGAATCTGTGGGCCTCTCCGAATCAGCAGCTCTCCCAACCTGTGGGCCTTTGGGGGTGACCAGTTTTCAAATGGTGGGGATGGGATTCGGTGACACTTTCCTGCTCTTTTCCTTGCTCCTCTGGGACTGTCGGCTGCCGATTTCCTTTCACAGCGATGGAGTCTTGTCTTTGGTTTCAGTGCTGGGACCCAAGCTCTTGCAGCTCAAAGCGTAGTTTATGCCCCAGCGGCATCTGCCTCACCTGGGCGCCTGTTAGAAAGGTAGAATGTCGGGCTCCATCCAGACTACTGATCCAGAATCTTCATTTAAGGTAAGATTTCCAAGATTATTCGTGTACACACGATCCTTTGATAAACACTCTTCTAACCCGATGTGTGTGTGCAACACACGGGTTACAGGTGTACAGCAAGAAGCTGATTCCTATAACCTGCAGGCAGCCATGTAGGATGGCCACGCATTCCAGCTTGCCTGGGGCTTTCCCAGTTTTAGTACTGAGAGAACCACATCCTTGGGAAACTCTCAGTCCCAGGCAAACTGGGATGGTGTGTCCCGTCAGCAGACAGAGCCCAGGCATCCTGGCCTCCCAGAGAGAAATAGAGCTGGCCCTGCAGTTCCCGCAGGCTTCAGGATGACCAGCCACGTCTGGTATCATGTTTGTCTGGGCATGGCTAAGGGGGTCCTTTGCCACCTGGGCACCTGGGTCAGCAGCCACCTGTAGTTCACCTTCCTTGTGCCCTGGTGCACGGTGCCTGGTCCAGGGTGGGCCAAGTCATGAAGGGGCGAATAAGAAGCTGGTCAGAATCTCCACGGGGAAGCAGCTCTGGGAGAAGTCTCTACACCCCTGACTTCACATAAGGCGGCAACTTCAGCCCACCTGCTGCTGGGGTGTCTTGTTAGTGGCATCTCTGTTCTGCAGGGGGAGAGCTCCAGCAACATGTGCCTGCCCTGCAAATTAGAACATCATCATTATTTTGAAATACTTGATATGAAATGTTTGATGGTATTCACGATCCATTCACATTGTAACAAGAAATCTCAACACGACACTTGTCAAGGAAAGAAGAAGAGCTGTTAGGTTCTTTTCATAAAATTTCGAGTGTTATGTATTTTTGAATGGTTATGAAACGGTCTTACATTTTTGATTGTGTGCTTGTGTGAACAAGTTTCCTATTGATAGTGGTTTTCGAGAATTTTAAGAGCTCATCATTAAAAAGGCCCCGTCAAGAACCGAGTATGGCCATTTCACACGTAAAGCCTGATGTTAAAAAAACTGTGTTCATGGAAGAATGTTCAAGTTTCTTATTAAAGTTCTTGAAGATTTTATTGGGAACTTTTGTACATATTCAATATTTAATATTCTCCCTATGTCTTTGTACTCATTTTTCTTATAAAAATTATATAATGTAAAGAAAATGTAATATTAAAATTTTGTTCACCTAGTCTCCATAGATGCTCCGAAGTTGCCTGCAGGTTACCCTAAAGCATTGTGCAAATTTGACCGTCTTTTCTGTGTAAGGTTTACGGTACCTGGGGGGGTCTTACTGTAACCTTCTGGGATATCCACTTCTCTGAACCTACCCAGGCCCCCGTGCCTACTGGGGCAGAGAACAAGGTGGCCGACAGCACCCTCCAAGACTCTTCCTCCCCCTGCTCCCCTCCAATATGCCCCCCTGTCTGTGAGGGACCCCTTCTTTAGAGAAAATCTCAGCTACCTGAAATGGTTGCTATGGCAACCCCAGAGCTGGGAGGAGCAGGGGTGGCCTGACTTGTAGGTGGGCTTTCATGGCAAAGCTGCACCTTTTGGGGGGCAAAATTGTGATGGTGGGCAGATAGGTCAGGGCACTCAGGGGCCTCAGAGCCGCCAAGGACATGCCCTGGCCTCAGGTCCCCCAGACACCTGGCTCTCACACTTCACAGAGGCCTCAAGGTTTATTTATTCTACGGCTACACTCTCTGATCAGAGCTGGTTTCAACTGGCTTTTCCTCTAAGGCCCCAGGGGTATATCTTGCCTCAACTGTTAGCAGCTCCAACCTGAGTTTGGCCTCCTGAGTTTTGTAGTGGGACTCGATGGCTCCAGGTGGTGTGGGCCTTGTGTCAGGGCTTTGGAGCCACAAAGACCTGGGTTCAAGTCTCAGCTCCA
Source organism: Carollia perspicillata (assembly GCA_004027735.1). Classification (NCBI taxonomy): domain Eukaryota; kingdom Metazoa; phylum Chordata; class Mammalia; order Chiroptera; family Phyllostomidae; genus Carollia; species Carollia perspicillata. The sequence goes on along the minus strand of PVKM010019758.1, from coordinate 10,658 downwards.
CCACTTACTAGCTCTGGAATTGGGCAGGACATTGAACCATGCTGAGCCTCAGTCTTGCACACAGATGACGGATATGCCCCGCCCACATCTCTTAGTGTGGGCGTGGGAGTTGGTGCTTAGTCAAGCTCTCAGCCCAGCTCCTGTGTGCAGTAGGTCCCAGATTAGCGAAGATTGCTATTGTTTTCCCTTCTGCTCCCTGAGTTGCTCCCTTCTTCCCTTCCCTTCCCTTTCTTTTCTTTTTTCTTTTCTTGTGGCTGTGACCTCTTTAGCTCTTTGTGTAAACCTGACTCTCAAAGAAAACAGAACCCTGTAGCAGAAAAAACCCTCAAATTTTATGCACAGGAACCAATAATTCTGCACAAAGTGAAGGTAATTAATAACTGAAACCACTAGGCAATACCCAAGAGGGCTTATTATAGAAGAAAGTAGCGTTCAGAGCCGCACATGCGGGGCTGTGCACTCGGCTCAGTGTTCAGAAGTTCTGTCCGGCCAGTCAGTGGCGTTCGGGGACTGACTCTGTGGCCGCCCTCACTGAATGTGTGGCTGGAGGGGAATTCAGCCCGTTTGTTTTAAAGTTTGTTTTTTGGCAGTAAACTAATAATAACTGGCCAGTAACAAATAACATTGATATTGTTGTTCTTGCTGCCTTTTAAGCAAATTTAAAAACACCGAACAGCGTTCTGGGTCGGTCTCCCGGGGAATCGGCACGAGGCCAGCTGCGCGTGCGGGACGTCTGTCAGCGCTTGCTTGGCTTGCAGCCCCCTTCTCTGTACCTGGCGTCCTCGGCGAACTTGCTTTTATCTTGGTGATTTTATGAAACCTTCATGACTTCATGTACATGTATTTTAATTTATGTAAATAGTGTAAACAGTATTGTGCTAAAAACCTGGTTCTATTTTTTCCCTCTCTCAGTGTTATGGTTTTACAGGTCTATCCAGGTTGCTGTGTGCACCTCCAGGTGGGGTAACCAACTGCTGAATCCTCCACATTTATTCCTCGCCCAGCAATGGAGGCCAGATGGCTCTGAGCCTCCTTGCCCCCCAGTCCTGGCCTCAGACAGCCCTGCAGTGGCGATCCTCACTTTCTCCTTCCAGATCTGTGTGACAATTTCTCTTGGATCTATATCCAGGAGTGAATTTCTGGTAGAGGTGTATATGCATACTTAATTTGGCTAAATACTCTTTCACTTTCCATTCTTAAAGGGCTCTGCCCTCATCAAGCCCTGGGGCTCACTAGACCACGAAATTTCTCAACTAGAAGATGCTAGAAAATGACTTAACATTTTTTCTTTTGAAGCACTTGGCCAGTCACTACAGAACACGGGAGAGGGATTCAGGCCACTGGAATTCAGTTTACACACTTTGAGCGGAAGGCCCTGACCTGAATTTGCCTTTACCTTGACGTTTGCACTCTGAAGGCATGCATTCTTGACGTCTCACGTGTGTCTCTTCAGGGCAGGGTCTGGTTCACACCAACGAGCCCTCTTCGAAAGGGTCTGGGTGAGAATCCCCAAGAGGCTTGGCAGCGCGTCTGTGTGTGGGGAGGGAGAACACCAGTGGCCTGGCTGACCTTACCTCTCTCTCCAGCCCCCGTCTTTCAGGATCCTCACCTGTCAGAGCAGATGAGATTCATCTGGCGGGAGGTGGTCCCCCAGCCGGCTCCAGCTTTCCGCCAACAGCTCCTCCCTGGAAGCTGAGGAGGGGAGGAAGAGGCCTGGGGGGTGGCAGTTGTCTTAGTTCTGGCTGCTGTAACCAAGTACCATAAACTAGGTGGCTTATAAATAACAGAAATCTATTTTTCATGGTTCTGGGGGCTGGAAGTCCACGATCGGGGTGCCCGCCTGGCTGGGGTCTGCTGAAGGCACCCTTCTGGGTCCCAGACCGCTGACTTTTGGTTGTGTCCTCACACGGCAGAAAGGGAGGGAGAGCAGGCTTCTGTCCTCTTCTTGCAAGAGCGCTAATCCCATTCACCTGGGCCCCACTCTCCCGGCCCACTTGCCTCCCCAAGACCCCAGCTCCAAACACCTTCATGCTGGGGATGAGATTTCAGGATATGCCTTTCTGGTGGATCGCAGACATTCCGGCCATAACGGGGATCTTTGGGGCTCGCTGTGGCTCTTCCGGCAAAGACACATATTGCTGTTGCTCTGTTCCTCTCTAGCTGGTGAGAGCCCTAGACAGTGGCAATGACCCAACATTGTGCAGCCTTAGACAATAGCCACAGGTGTCCAGATAGTCTTTATACCACTTGTTTTTAAACGAGACAAGTACAATAGCTTTAAATCTTCCTGTTTGAAATCGAGTATCTGGGGTTCCAATCTGTCCAGCCATTCACTCCCAAATCCCCAGTAGGGTTTACTGAGGTTGGCCACATGCATCTGGACTTCCTAAGGCCAGATGTCCACCTCCCAGGCCACCCTTTGTAGAGCAGAGGGAAAGGATTAGCATGTTAAGGTTCTGGAGTCAGACAATGCCAGGTACACATAGTCCTGGGTGTACATCTGGTCTGCTATTTATAGCCTGTGACCTTGGACAAGCCACTTCATGTCTCCAAGCCTCGGTTTCCTCATCTACAAGATGCTGACACTATTTCCCTTCTGAAGATGAGAATAGTTGTTAAGCCGTCTAGCTGGTGCCTGGCATATGACAAGAAATAAATGGATGGAATTTCAAAAAGCAGCCCAGGGGATCCTGGGATGCAGGTGAGTTTAGAGAAATATAGTAGTCGGTAAGTACCTCCTTGGACCTACAGTGTGCCAGGCACTCTGCCAGATCTCAGCACCTTGCACCATGTCCTGTTTACCTGGATGCAGGCTGCTGAGGGACTTGGGCATCCAGTGAGGATGAGGATGAGGAGAGGAGGGAGGGCTTAGATGGGCTGCACAATGGGGTCTCCTCGCTAGCCTCCAGTGTGAGAGGTGATTTCAAAATGTTTATTTACTGAGTTGCAAATATCAGAACCCATTATGGCTAGTTTAAGCAGAAAAGGGATTTAGTGAACTCTAGGAGACAATGCACAGCCTGGTTGAGAGGGCGAGAACAGACTTGAGGGGAGGCTTCCAGGAGAAACTCAGAACCTCAGTGCAGCACTGGCTCGATGGGGAAGGTGTTGCTGCGGCCAATGAGCTGGATGCCAGGAGCTGACCTCACTGCCCCCACGGTCTCTTCTGCCCCCGGAAGCTGACGTTGTGACTGAGGCTGCCCTGAAAGCTGGACCACACAGCAGAAGTCCGTGCCTGTTTCTGGAACTCAGTCCTGAATCAGGAATTCTCAGGGCAGAGCCCAAGTCACATGTGCGCATGTCCTCACTTCCTTGGGGCCTGGGAATTGACGTTTGAAATATACAGGATGGGGCAAAAGGAGGTTTACAGTTGTGAGTACGCGGAACACAGACTTTATTCTTATATTATTATTTATTAATCATTGTATTATTTCCCATATGAACAACAGTAAACCTATTTTTGCCCTACACAGTATTTGGGAAGGCAGACCTCAGAGGGAATTTCTCAAAATGAAAAGATTTTCAAAGGATGGATGATGTGCAGCCACCAATATGGTGGTGTCCCTAAGCCTCTCCTCAAAGTACCAACTACAGAACATGGGGTCACATGACGGGGCTGCACCAGCTCTGAGAGCTGGTCTTTGTCTAGTACAGGAGATAGGTGTCCACATAAGTAACAGTGCAGGTGAGGGGGTGACACCTGTCTAGAGCAGGCAGTTTCCCACGTGGCAGGTCTCGGGTGTGGAGACAGGCAGGGGCAGGGTAGAGCGGGCAGGGGTAGAACAGGCAGAGGCTGCACTTGCCTCTTCCAGCCCCAAGGCTCAGTGACCTCCCAGCTTGTCTAACACAGAGTAGTCTGGAGGACTCCACAGTGGCAGGGAGGGATGAAATGGGCCGACCCCCAGAGCTGTACAACTGGGACATCTGGATCCCCAACCACTGGCTTCTTCCCTGGGGAAACTGAGTCAACTGCTACGACCTTTTCCTCAAGTTCCCACCTGCCCACATAGGATGCATCTCAGAACGGACCCAGAGAGGTGCCCCAGAGTCCTCTCCTTAAGAAACAATAGCCTGGAGGGGACAGTTTGGGGTGGTAGGAAGAATGAAAGGCTTTGGAGTCTGTCAGACTTGCTTTTGACTGCTGGTTCCTTCTCCCTTCACAGTGACCTGGGGTAAGTGACTTTCTGTCCTAACCTGCATGCTGGACATTTACACATTTCTTCCACGGGGTTATCGTGAGATCGAATGTGATAACATATGGACCTGGTAGAGTTTCCTGCCTCTGACTAGGCTGGATAGCCACTTGTATCCTAAGCCATTCTCTGTTTCTCTCTCTCTCAGAGAAACAGAGCAGTTGCAAAGTAGTCCCCCTGAGCCCGTCCACAGGGTAGGGCTGACTCAAATGCAATGACTTAGAAAGGCAGAGATTTTAAACGTCCTGAAAAAAGATGGGTATGATAGACAAATTTGAGGAATGATATACATGATTCATGGCGTGAGACTCTAGAGGGGAAGACTGCTCAAGAAAGTGTTGGGAAGTCCCAAAAAATGCAATTTTGACCACTCGATTCTGAATAATTCAATGAGGATTAGGAGAACGGCGTCTAAAGACATTAGGCTTAAAAAGGGCAGGTTCAAAGAGGGAAGAAAAGACACAAGTGAACAGAAAACCCCCTTCAAGCTGGGTTAAACTAAAAGGGACTTTACTGAAAAGTATAGGGGTTGGGCTGGTTTCAGGTATGGTTTGATTCAGGAGCTCAGATGATGTTATGGGACATAGCACAGGAGTCCATGCTGGCTCCGTTCTCACACAGGAGCTCCTGTCATGATAGCCAGTTCCCGACTTACATGCTCCCAGGTCCTAATCCAGCAGGAGACGGAGACCGGCAATCCTAGGAAATGTCTCATGGGGGGGACTGGTTCATGTGGCCATTACCAAACTAAGCAAAGAAGGCAATGCTTTTGTTGACCCGGTTGGCATCATATGCCCTCCAGTGGGGGTGGGGACAAGCTGAAGTCAACACCAGCCCTGTCCCTGAACTGAGAGCCAGAAAGGCTGGCTCCCTTGAAGGGAATTGAGCACCATTAAAAATACAAAAGAGAAGAAAGGAAAAAGAAAAAGGAAAAATGGATCCCAGGTGCTCCAAAAAGCAAACCTCCACTCTGGTAGGTGCGAGTAGACAGTTGCAGGAAAGAGAAGGCCGTGTCTTTCTAGAACATCAGGGATAACAGAAGGGGTTTTCTTGGTGTCGGGGGAGGGGATAAAATTTACAGCAAAAAAACCCTCAGGAATAAAAGATCTACTACTTGGGTAAAGATAGTATATTTAAAATATTTTCAAATGGAGACATTTAAATTTTATTTATTTTTAAAAACTTTTATTATTTGTTTCTAGTTTTATAACGCTTGGTCAGAGATGGTAACTTGTATACTTCCTACTATTTAGTATTCACCAGAGTTTGATTTGGGACTTGGTGTATGATCGGTTTTGCAAAAATCACAGACACTTAAGAAAGATAGAGTCTCTGCAGGATATAAGTTCAATATCTATTAATTTATGTATTAATGATATGGTTTGAATCTCTTTTGCTTTATTAAGTTGGCCTCCTTGATCTTACATGAGTTGAGACAAGTATGCCAAAGTCTTCCACTATAATTGAATTTCTGTCCATTTCTACCCACACTTCTGAGAGTTTGCGCTTAATGCATTTCAACGCTATGTTCTCCAGTCCATTAAAGTTCATGGACCAAACTGCGATTTCACTATTGATCATAACTTTCATCAATATCAAACGACTCTCTTTGCCCTATTTAATGCACTTTGCCTTGAATTTTATACTATTCATTTTCCATAATGCCTTTCTCTTTCTTTCGGTTCCCATTTTCCTCATATATTTATGCTTTAGGTCCAATGGAGCTTGGGGAAGGTGGCATAATGTCTTTTAGGGATGCAGCAGAGTTCTTCATCTCCTATTTGGCTCCTGTCCCTTCTCTTTGGTAATACAAGCATGAAATGGAGGCATGACATGGATGGGAAAATCACCCGTACTCACCCGGCTGCTCTGGCTCCATGCACCTGCCCGAACAGAGAACTCATGGTCCTAGAACTCATGTGCAGAGACCCCTGAGGAATCCTGGGGAAGGAAGCGTTCCTGAAGATAGGCAAGTGGTGGATGCCCTTCCTCTTCTCAAAAGAGGGAAGAACGTGGATTCTGAACCTACTGACCAGCACACTTTCTCCGTGGAGGACATCGAGATGGATTATCAGGTATTTGGTTTGTGTCTAGAAAAGGGAGTGGGTATCATTAGGCCCCAACATGGGTTTGTTCAGAAAAATTCTTGTCAAATAACATAATTTTCTCTTTGACAGCTCTATAGGACTTAAACAAGTTTTTCTTAAACTTTAATTTTAAAAATTAAGAAAAATGTAATATAGAAAGAATAGCATAATGAGCCCAACCTACCCATCTCCCAGCTTCAACAATATTCAACTCAATTTTAACATTTGCTTCACTTCCAACCACACTTTCTCCCTCTGCCCTCCTCTCATTATTTTGAAGCAAATCTTAGAAATTATATAAATATTTCACCGTATCTCAGAAAACGATAACCATTAATACCATCACCATACCTGTGTTAGTTGTCTGTTGCTGTGTAACAGATTACAACAAAAGTTAGCAGCTTAAATTAACAGTGAGATCTAGAGATCTGGTCAATTTCAGGTTCAATTTCTTTTTCTTTTCTTTTTGTTTTGGCAAAGTCCTGTACCATTTAGGGGTCTACTAGGGAAAACAGTAACCACACCACACTGGGCTTTTCAGCAGAGGTAATATCTACATAAGGCAGTCACCATCCTTAAGGATGGGGACAAGGAGATGAGGTAGGGGGGCAGAACTGCAGAGCATGGCCACTACCACCCAGCTGTGGGTGCTGGGTCCTCTGAGGGGCCATGATGAAGGGTCATGGCTGGAATGATGGTGTCAGAGCCCAGTGGAAAAATTAGTAAGTCCCTTCTCTTATCTTTCTGTCTTGCCTTAGTGTCCCCGTGGGCAGAGCAAAGAATGAAGTCAACTTGCAAAGGAGAAGGATGTTTCTCAGAGAGCCAGCCCCAGCTTCTCAGAGCAGGGAGGGGAGGGGGCTTGGAGCTGAGAGACAGGAGCTGAAAGACTGACACCCCCTTCCCCAGGTAGTGCTATGTATTCATCAGGAGGTTCATAATGCTTGACGATTCTTTTTATACGTTACTATCAGCCGTTGATGATGATTACCTCAATCAATTAATTCATTTGGGATTACGAAGTCAGAAAAGTATTTGACAAGTTACGTTGTGATAGCCATGTGGACCAGATGGTGGGGTACGGAGTAGACGGAAAGCTATCTGGGTGGAGTAGTATTTAGATGAGCACATGCAGTGGTGATGAATGTGGCTCCGTGTCCACCCAAAGGGAGGTCTCTCGTGGTTGGGTTTTTGTCCTTGACTCTGCACTGTTAAGCATTTTTATCAATAACTTGAATGAAGACAAAAGGTATGGAGGGGTCCTTCAAAGATATTTGCTGAGGGCAGTATCGTAGACTGTCTTTTCTCACGTCATGGTACTCATGGACATTGTTAATATTGTATGGCCCACTGGTGAAAATGAAGAGATGAAATCACAGCTTAGGTGACTGGCCTGGAATCTGGCTGCCACCTTAGGCTCTGTTCCAAGGGCTGAGGGGATCAATACCTCAAAACCCAAGGGATCAATAACTGGGCCACACCCAAACTTACCACAGCTCGCTGGCTTGGAAGTTCTGGTCTGAAGAGGTGGGCGTGGCCAGAATTCTGCCTCAAGCCGTAGCCAGCCCTCCCTAGGATGGTCCCAAGGGAGGAGAGAGCAAATGGGAAGTCAAATTACTGCTCTGTTATTGGTTGTGTAGATGTCCGAATTCCCAGTGATGAGCTCTCTGGCAACCTGAACTGGACCACGAGGAGTAAGCCTGAGGCTCAGATGGGGTGAAGAAGGAGCTATCTCCTTTTAAGCCCCAAAGCAGTTAGGCACCTAAAAGCAGGGCTAATGTGTGCCTTGTTTCCAGACATATCCAGAGACTAAGCCCTCTCCTGTGCAAGAGAGGGTGTATCCTCTCATTTCTACAGCATGAGTGAGAGGAGAGGACAGCCCGGAAGAGAGAGCAGAGGGTCTGGCTTCCTCCCACGGTGGGGTGTGGTGGGGGCAGGCAGGCAGGCAGGCAGGGAAGAGCCTAGGCTGACTAACTGATTGGACATGGACTGAAAAGGAAGAGAAAAGACCTAATCCCACATGAGTGACATGTTAAAATGCACTGCACCCCTGCCCACAGTACACGTGACCATTGTTGTCTTGAGACCTGCAACCTGGTGATCAACTCTTCGTCTCTGGGTGTGTGCGTGCAGGGCCATTCGTTATCCATTGCGGCAGAACACACCACCCCAGGCATCTGTGGTCTCACAGTTTCTGAGGGCTGTTCTGGTTCTCTCACGAGGCTAGGGTCAAGACGTGGGCTGGGACTGCCGTCATTGGAGGGCTGGAGGGTCCACTTCCACATTCGTCCACTTGACTGTTGGCACAAGGCTTTGATATCTTACCTGTGGGCTTTTCCATGGGGCTGCTCATAACATGGCTTTTTTTCACTCAGAGTGGAGAGAGGGGCAGAAGAGAGAGAGAGAGGTGAAATATTATCACTTTTGTCACACAGACCAATCCTGGTACAACATGGGAGAGGGCTATACAAAGATGTGGATGCGAAGAGGAGGGAATCACAGGGGTCCACTTTGGAGACTGGGTACAACAGATGGTCAGTAGGCCGATGGAGAGATAACACCCTTCCTCTAGAGCCCTGATAGGATAGGACAGGCCCACCTAATTACAGAAGACAGATTGCTGGGAGGCATGATCAATTCCCCTTATGATAGAACAAAGATCTAAAAAGATCTTCATGGTATTAAGTGATGGATCAAACCTAAAAAGATGAAACTTAACAGAAATAATGAGGGGGCTTTTCATCCCATTCTCAGAGAAGCACCCCCAGCAGTGCTAAATCAGAGGGTAGATAGATCTTCCCTTGCAAATACAACAATGACCTAAGGTTTTCATTGCCATTGGGTCCTATCGACAGTAAGATGTGGCTGCTAAAATTGCTGCTGTGGACTGGGCCTCGGCTGATAGAAGAATAAGGAGGACAGAGCTCTTTTTGGCCCCATTCTGGTCTGCCGCTCTGGGAGTGCTGAGATCTACTGGGTGCCAAAAGGGAGACGAACTGGGACATATTCAAAGGAAGGGGCATAGGATGGTGCAGAGACAGGAAACGTTGTCCCAAGGAATGAGAAAGGCTGTGTGAGGTGTGTGGCTTAGAGAAGAGGTTATTGGGGATACCAGTGCTGCTTCAGGGATCCAGCTTGTTCTTTCTGATCATAAGCCCCAGGAATGGGAGACAGGAAGGTGGGATAAACAATTGATTTAATTGTTAAACAGTTAAAGCAATTCCAGATGGAAAAGCTTGCCCAGGGAAGTCATGGGTGTCTAGTCACTGGAAGTGGTATGAGCTGAGGCTGGGAGGTTGTGCAGTGGGCTTGCACATGGATGGGGAATTAGGTAGGATGACTTGTATGCTTCTTTCTGACCTTCATATTCCTCTTGAGACCAGAGTAAACTCAGCCTCACAGCCTCACAAGGAAGGACCTCTAGCTTTGGAAGGGTATGTAATAGGGGGAGATAAGAGTTTTAAGCTAGGGGACCATGGCCCAAGGAAACAGGGGAAGACAACCTCCCTTGCGGCACATGGGCCTCTCCCCTGGTTCAATATGCTGTGGGCTCTGGCCTGATGTGAGTGAAAGCTCCCCCACCCCCACCCCAGACATAAAGAAACACGCTTCTTTGGTTAGTGTCTTGTCACAGACCCTAATGAATGTCCCTTATCTCTGCGGCCCCAATTGCTGTTCGGAGGCCTGCGCCTCCCCTGACAGTGTCCCTCACTGGCTGGGTGACAAGACAAGGGCAGCAGGTGGGGATTCGTTGTGAAAACCCACAGTATAAAGAAGGGCTTTGTGCTTTCATTGACAAAGGCAGTCTGGTACCTCCAGGTGAAAGGGTGACAAAGCCTGAGGGGCTACTTGGGCTTGGCCTTCAGTGTGTAAGGGGAAAGAACGCCCACCTTGACCTTCCCCTGGGTAGCACAGGGACCCTTGCCAACTACAGCAGACCCGTGGTGTCTGTGGTGCCGCTGACTGCTCACAGGCTCATCTCACCACCCTCAGGCTTGTCATGGGCCAGGCAGGGGTCACATCTGTCTTAATAAGTTTCAGGCATTGGCTGTAAATCCAGGGAATAGTCCCCCAGAGTCCCCCACATGTTATGTAGCAATGCTGCAGAGTTCTTCACCCTCTAGACCATTGTACTTGCTAAGGTTGCTATTTGGGTTCCTTCCTTGAGTCTGCCCAAGGAAAAAGGAAGAAATAGGTTGGTCCACTTATTTGAATGGCACAAAGTGTTGAGAAAACATCATCTATTCATGTATCCATGCAACTATGGCCAATAACCCACCAGTCCATTCATCATTTACAAAGTCATGTATCTATGAATTTATCCATTCATCATCCATGCATCTGTGCATCCAGCCATCCATTTATCCATCCATCCATCATC
>PVKM010019757.1:0-23951 GCA_004027735.1 Carollia perspicillata | reverse complement strand
GATGGTCCACGAAGCCTACTCAATGTAACTGCATCCAAAAGTTTTGTGTTTGTAGAAGAATGAAAATCCTTGTCTTCTTAGAGCAACATTCAGCAGCAAACATAAGCTTTCAGAGTTCTATCTGGACCTAAAAGGAGCCCATCTGTCCTTAGAGACAGAGGATGGTCTTTTCCGTGACCTGCTCTAAACACTTCACTGTAGCTTCCAAACCCAAAGCAGTCAGACTCCTTGCTAGTTCTTTAACATCCTTGTTCATTTTATTCTTTCCCTCTTTGATGATTCTTCAGGCACACTGGCCTGTTTCTTTTCTCAAATATGCCAAAGACATTTCTGCAACCCTTTGTACTTGCTCTTTGAATGACTGGAATATTCCTCCAAGAGAAAGTCACTGGACCAGATCCTTCTCATTGCTCAATGTCAGCTTAAGCACCATCTCCTTGGAATGACCTCCTTGACCACACACTCAATCTACAAGTCATTTTTTTTCTATTCTGTTCTATTTATTTATTATATTGCTTATGGTATATCTACCCCCACTTTAATACAAACTCCATGAATGAAGGGGATCTTATTTGTTTTGTCCACTCTCATCTCCCAAGCATCTAGAACAATGACTGACACATGATAGGCAGTTGTGTTGGTTTGAGTCTTCTAAGAAGCACAAGCCAAGATAGAATTAGACATGCAAGAAACTTACTGTGGAAAACATCTGTGATGGATGAAAGGTAGGAAGCATAAATAAGCTGAGAGAGTTTTCAGACTGTGAGAGAGGGTCTGATACCCAAAAAAGGAGAGAGGGAAAAGAAGGTTAGGTAAGAAGAGCCTCAGACTACAGAGCATTTCTGAGAAAGTCTTGGCAAAGGTAAAAGAGGGGCTTACACAAAGGTTGCCCATTAGAGAAGTCCCAAGTCGGGCAGGAATGGCCTGGCTTTGGGACCTGCCCTGTGCTCAGACAGTTGCTTAAAGTGGGAAGCTGGATCCACAGTGATTCCAAAGGAGCAACATCTGGGCCTATAGTCCATCCACGAGGCTACTCACAAAGATTCACTTGGAGAGAGATCTGAGTGGTGAACCTGTATGATCTCCCCACCAGTTTATAGATATTTATTGAGAAAAGGAATAAGTGGATAAACACATGGAAGAATCTCTAAACTCAATGTTGGAGACACTTTCATGGCATTAACTGGACAAATTGTTGGACTCTTCAACTGGTCTCCTACAGGGTTAGTTCCAGGCCATTGCTTCTGTGAACAAGCCATGTGTAGGTCAGGGGCTACTTCTATGCTTGATACCTCACCATTAAGACCTTAAGTGATCCATAAGCTAGCTTTATAATGGTTGTCATTGTTCTTGTTTTTTTCTAACCAGATGATATAACCCAGGAAGGCTTATAAACACTAACTTTCCCCTGTTTTTCCCTACAGTTCTTAGCATAATGCGAAGCACATTATATTTCTAAAGTAAAGATGCCAACCTTAAAAGCTTCTGTGAGCCAGGCATGTTATGAAGATAAGTGAAGCAGGTGCGGTGTAGAGTGGTACAGAATATGAGGAATGGCCGTGGGCTTGCCCCATTGAGTTGGGGCACTGCTATAGAACTGCAGCCAATTATTACCAGGTGGGAATGCAGACTCCACGCTACCAAATCAAGTGATGCCAGAAATCTGGATTTTTACGTGAAATCTTCTGATTTTCAAATGTTGGGAACTAATTAAATATTTCTTAAACACTCAGCAGGCTAACACTAGCCTGGCCAAGCATAACATGCCTGTGGGATGATTTGGTCACTCGTTTGTAGTTACCATTCTAGACCTTGGTTGATGGACAACATCCTAGATCTTATAACTCATAGTCTTGTTAAAAAGTTTTGTGGCAGTCATTCTTGGAAGTTTTCTCAGAACTAGCCAGTGATGGGCCATTTAAGTCACTCTCCAGTATCCTGGATCCTGAGAGTGTGGAAGAGAATAGACCATAAATGACTGAGTCACAAAGGTCACGGGACTCTTGAGACTAGGGTGAAGTCCTCCATGAAATGCAAGGTGACAGACATCTCTTTGCCAGCCTGTGAGCTGGTCTGCCAGTGAGAAAAAGTCTAAAGATAAACAGATCGAACTTACTTCCTGCTCAGAGGGAGCACAAAGTAGCCTCAGAGGGGAAGGAGTGAATTCTAAGGCGAGGTTCACTTTCAGCAAACGTTATGGCTTAGAGATAGAAAATCCAATTTTTTTTTTTTGATAATCAGACACAGGATTAGAAATCTCAATGGGTATAGGTAAGAACAGCAGTAGAAGTCATTAGCTATTTAAAAATTATGGAAGATTTAAAAGCAGTAATAATAATTTTTAAAGTCTCTCTAAAAAACAACAGTTTAATCCAATTTTTTCCTGCCTGTACACCCAGTATTGTCTCAATTATATCTTTGGTACATTTTGAACATGTTTATGAGAATGCTGACCTTTAACATAATGAATCATCTCTAATACATGGTAAGGACACACATCCTAATGTAAACTCCAGGTCTGTGGCACTGATGGTGACTCTCTGACTGGGTCTCCAGAAGCACGAGGGAACACAGCGCATTTTAACAGATCCAGGGGAATCCAGCGTTTGCCAGGGTTGACACAGAGTAGAAATGTCAGTTCTCAGATTCACATACTTATTAAGAAAGTAGTTGGTGGGACCTTGCTTTGCTTTTAGGTCTACAAGAAGCTCCTAAATTGTGCTACCCTTTCAGAGTAAATCTTTGCTCATTTGTTCAAATTGTGGTTCTAATCCACCAAAGCTGGCAAGCTGCTTCTATAATGGTGACTCAGTTTTTACCAATAGTTCTACAATCCCTCAGATTTTGTATTGATTTATTTTTGTTTGTTTTACTATAAGATGATTGCTTTCTTCAAAAGTTATCTGTCCAGATTTACCATAAATAACTGCACTTCTAGAGTAGAGTGATGCTCCTTGTTTTTTTTTACCCTTGAAATTTCAAGTTCAATGTATTTCCATGTTTTGTCACAAGTGTAAGAAAGCACCACCATGTGATCAACAAGCACTCCGACAATTTGGGTTCCTTAGTCCTTCAATTCCCAAAAGTCCTTGATCTGAGGAAGCAGCTCAGTAAATCTCATCATCAAGTTTCCCCCTCTGCAAGTGGGAAAATAAACATCGTCTGCCCCTGCTGCTCTAACTGCTTCCAATATCTCAGAAACTGGCCATGTCTGTAGGGACCGACTTGGAGAACAGTCACAGTTGGAATCAGTTGCTGCATCACATCCCACAAAGGACTTGCCCACAGAGGTCATGGTCCAAACCTCTGCAGGATGAGGTGATGATAGTCTGGCACCCCAGCTGGGGCTACTGACTACAATGCAGTGTTGGGCCGCTTCTTTCCCCATCTCACTGCAGATGCCCCATTGGTAAGTGAATTCAGCCTTCCTGTGTGTAGACCACATCTCAAATTCACGATGGGAATGTAGTTAGGACGTACTGGCTCATGTATGTTAGATATTGATGCATACATGTACATGCTTATGTAAGAATCTATGACTGTGACATTGTAAAACATTTGGGGTTCCCATCACCCAGTCCAAAAGACTCCTACAACCTAAACTTCTAGACTTTATCCTTTTGTCTATTCAACAACTATTTAATGAAAACATACTGTGCCTAAATGCCTAAATTTAGCTTTTACTTGTTTGGTTTTTAATTGTCAACCTAAATCTCTTTCCAGTGACAGTACAAATAGGACAGAGGGGTTTATTTTCAAATGGTCCTGACAGAAATTGACATAGCAATTAGCTTCTCTAGAAGGATCCCCTGCTATTCCGTCAGTTTACTGACTTCTGTGCGCTGGAATTGAGATCGCTGCCAAGTGCAGCATTCTTTCTGGAAAAAAATAAAACCTAGTTTAAAATCCTCTACATAATCGCATTGTGCTTTACTTGGCAAGACTCTTAGCTCTTCTGACTGAGACATCAATTGCCTTTAAAAAACTCACAGGGTAAACCTAGTATATTTCTAGATCCTTCTTGAAATATTATGTTTACTGCATATGTTCTACTGCAGGTAGTATTTTTATCATCGATGACAAAATGCTTTGTGACCTGCCTACATTTAGCTCTCTGCAATCTACCTTTTAGTCCACATCTGCTTATTGCTAAATAGCTTGCCTCCACTGTAACTTTGTGTTAAACACGACAAGCTATTATCGTGTTTGCTATTTGCTGCCATTTGCAATTGTCATCTTTTAAGACATGCTGTCTCCCAAGACCACTTTTGAACACTTGCATGGCATAAAAAGAAATGACTGCAAAAAAATGCTCAAATACTATGACTGGAAGTGGTTTTAAATGAAACATCTGGCCTTGTTCAAATCACCCTTCCTTCTGATGTGACTTTCTTTGCATGACTAACAAAGGCAGGAGGTTTGGTCAGGCAGCTTTTCCCAGGAGTTACTGGAAAAGGGGAAATTTTCCTCTAGGGATTATTTTTGAGCTCCTCAAGGCTCTTGGGGCAGAAATAGGTGCACCTCATGTTATTCCCCTCAACCTTCTCTGGTCTTCTGGTAGCTTTGATGAGAAAAGTCTCTGGAATGGAGGAAGGTCACCCAGGGACAGAGGCACAGTGGAGAGAAGCAGAGGAGCCTGGGAAGGACTCAACCATCACCTGCAGAACTGTGCGAGGGAACTGGACTCATTGTGGCTGCCTGGAGAATGAGGAATAGTCCAGGAAGGAAGAAGAGGATTTCACTTCAACAAAGTCCTTTACTTGCTCCTGCTTTAGGTCTCAGCTAAAAGAACACTTCTGTGGAAAGGCTTTCTCTTCCACCCAAGCTGTGGATGACCTCCCCTTAATAATGATGTCACCCTGCTTGTTTCCTCAAAACAGTTACAAAACTGTGATGTTTTCTTGTTTGTACATTTATTTACTATTTTTTATTGTTCTGCCAGTGCGAAGGGAGCCCCATTACAATAGGCAGGCACCCTTTCTGTTTGGTTTGCCCACACACCCACCCATCTCCAGAACAGGGCCAGTTACACAATTTGTAGAACTCAGTGCAAAATGAATATGGACAATGTTTTGCTCAAAAATCTGGAAAAGAGGGTTGCTGAAAGTACTAAGTTATAAAACATTTTACTGTCTTGAGTGGGCTCTCTCTCAACTCATCATTTTGTCTTTTATTTGCTATTTAATGCCATTGTCAGTAAAGAAAAGCTGAAATTGTAAATTACTATCATGAATTTTACCTTTTATCTTTATATCACATAATGCAAGTTTTAAATGCGTATATAATAGCATTTAACTCATATGCAAAGTTGCCCAAATTAGACAATTCACACTTCTTCACTTGTGCATGTACATATGTGTAATTCCATTCTTACCACAAGAGTGGAAATGCTGTACAAAACTGACTCAACAGCTTTTATTTCACTTCTTGATGCATTCTACTGAGACTCTCTGCTTTCAGCTTACTAATGAGAAAGGAAGGCATGAAAGGAAAAGGAACCACAGCTGACCCTTGAACAATGTGAGGGTACCAACACCCCCACTCCACACAATCAAAAATCCACTTGACTACAGTCCCTCATGTCCTTGGAGGACTGGTTCCAGGACACTCTAGTCCCCGCCATGGATGCTCAAGTTCCTTATATAAAATGGCATAACAATGCATACAGTAGGCCCTCTGCATCAGTGGATTCCCAACCTCAGATCAAAAATAATGTATTTTATCCAAGATTGGATGAATCTGAAGATGTATAGCCCAGAAATACAGAGGATCATCTAACCATTTATTGAAAAAATCTGTGTAGAAGTGGATCTACACAGTTGAAATCTGAGTTGTTAAAGTGTCAACTGTATACATTGTTCTATCTGCCTCTTTCCTTCATGCCATCATTTCAGCATTAAGCGGTTGACTAATACAGGGAAGTGACATGGATAAGAGAGGATGTGGAAGAGTTTCTTGCTCTTGGCTCTTGTTTAAAAACAAAACAAAACAAAACAAAAGCACCTCCTATCTCCCCACCTTACTGACTAGCAGCAATACCATGTTTTCCTTATACTGGCTTTGAGTCTCCCTGAAAGCCCACACATTGTGGGCCACAGAAATTCTGTGCTCATGGAGTATCTCTAACACTATATGTGAATGGGAAGGCAAAGAACTGTGGGTATCTCCTTTACTCATGTGAATGTTCCATTGTCCCATTGGACTTGACTGACGAAAGAGAAGTTCAGTAAAAATATTCAGAATTGCAAAATGGCCACAGCAGTGCATTAAACCAAATGTGGGGCCATTTGACTGCACTGATCTCTGTCCATAAAGCCAACCCTGGTCTGCATCTTGGAAAACACTGAACACTGAGGATGAGCACATCCATTCCTGTTGAACGGATGAAAGAACAATCAATTCAGAACTGTGTATCAGTGACCTCGGCTGTAGAAATAAGTGAGCCATGGGCTAATGGGCTCACTTTATGGGCTAATAAAGAGAAAAAAAGAGGTAGGCAGGGTGGCTCTAGCTTTGTTTCCTGATACTGGTTTTGTTCCTAAGTTTATTCGTTTGTGCCTCTTGCTCTGGTGTTCTATGAAATATGCCTACCTCTTTATAATAAATCTTCCCTAATTTATCTAGTTTAGAAATATCATGTTTTTGCAGCTGCTTGACAAAGAAATTCATTTTGTGCTCTGGCTCACTCCAGGCATACCACACTATCCAGTTCTCTGTACTTGCCAGAATTTTTTACACCTCCATGCTTTTGCTCGTCAGAGCTGTTCTTCTCAGAATGGTGACATTCTCTTTTTTCCTAACAGACCAATCTCTTCCTTCTGAAAGACTGGCTTCCCTGTGACCCGTTCTCCAGGATTCATTTGAGAGAGTTGCTTAAGTGCCATTATATGAAGAAAAACTGTCAACATTTCTGTCCCTGAAATCTCCTCTGATACAGTGTGTAAACTTGTTCCCTTTTATATTTCTGTTGCCTGGAACCTAATACAATGCCTGGCCCTTAGCAGATGCTCCCTGTCTGTTGCATGAGAGTTCATTGTTGACTTACCAAATTCTCATATATGGCTGGGTCTGGGA
Source organism: Carollia perspicillata (assembly GCA_004027735.1). Lineage (NCBI taxonomy): Eukaryota > Metazoa > Chordata > Mammalia > Chiroptera > Phyllostomidae > Carollia > Carollia perspicillata. Next base: position 16,877 of record PVKM010019757.1, on the reverse strand, counting down.
AACAATGTGTTAGGGCTTTTATCAAAATACCTCAGTCACAAGTTGGTCTCCACTTCCCTTATTCTTTGTGTTCAACAATGGTTCTTTATTGAAAGATTTTTTAGCTGGTTGTGGGAATTAAGTGAGGCAGTGGTACCAGAAAGAAGGAGTATTACAATGGTCTTAGAGCTAAGTCATTCCAGGGACTGTCTGGGCTCAGCTGTGCCTAGAGTACTTTTGGAACGAACTAATTGTGAAAGTATAGACAGACCACAGATCACTGACCATGACACCCACATTCATTCTTGAAAAAATGTGACTCAGGCATAAACCCTGCACATACACCCTGCACAGGAGTAGGAATCTGAGGGGGAAGAAATACCCATCTATTGCAGATGCCATTCATAAAGATCCCCAGACAGTCTCCTAAGCAGACTGCACTCTTCTTCTTTTCTGGGCTGATCTCACTGGGAAACAGTCCAGAGCCTTAAATATTTTCACTGAACATAGCAGTCTTCTCATGGTGTTTTGGAGGGGTCTCTCCGAGTGGGACACTGTTCATCACTTCTTTCTCATCCCAAGTGAGAATTGCTATAGAAATAAATCCTGATTTCATTTAAGGACACAGATTTGTTAAAATAATATATGAAATATCACAGATATTATGGTTTCACATAAAAGATCTTACCTTTACGACAAAGAAATCTTAATGAACAAATGACATGCGTGTTAAGACTTCTTCCTCATTACTCTTAAGAGTTGGCTCTGAGGAATAAAATGTTAGATCATATGAGGACTAGGAAGACTCAAGTGGAAAAGGCAAAAGATGAAAATTTTATGTGAGACAGACAAGCCCTGGAATTACTATCATCTTGGCTTGCTTCACCATTGCACACAAGAAGTGATTCCCTACTGCATGGCAGCATAAGCAGGTGAGACCCGCTTACATTCAAATGATGGGCAAAAGTTATTCTACCACATTTGAAGATCTAAAAGCTCTAAAGTCCAGATGAAAAAGTGAGAGGAGAGCATCACAGATCCAGCCCCCATCATAAGCAATACAGTGTGGAGAATCAGTCCCATTTTGTTTATTTCTGTGGTATAATTGTGAGCATAAAAATTACTACCTTGATTACAGATCAGTCTAATCATTTGCTCTAGGCATATAGCTCTCCATAATACCACTGTCTCTGCTGAGTGGGTCCATGTCAAATAATAGTTAAACCTTTCACTGTTCCCCAAAAGACTTAGCACCAGCTGGGTGTAGATCCTTTGCCAACACCAGCAGTCATGTGAAACCCACTAATTGGGCACATAACTCCTGAGTATACAAACATGTCTATGCCAAAGGGGTGGCTGTGCCTCCCAACACCTTCAGAACATGCAATAATTCCATTGCTTAAAAAAAAAAACAAGAAAAAAAAACAGAAAAGACAAGATTTGGCTAAAGGCAAGATTGCTTTCCAGAAGGGAAACTTTTTTCCCAAGGTGCACTGTGCAGACAAAACTTACAGCATCCCTTCTGAAACTGTGTCTGGAGCAGTCTTCCAAGATGATTAATACAGCAAGCATTTTTCACAAGGATGTATGACTTTGTAGAGTACAAGCAGGCAGAAAGATAGGTGACAAACTAAAGGCTCACAAGACACCTGTGTCCACACACACTTCTTATCAGGGCCATGACACACTGTGCTGTCCCTAGGGGACCATGTTCTTTACTTAAGGAAGATTTTCTTTCAAATGATGGGACAGCTGGCTGGTACATTGCAAGTGCAGAAACTGTGAAGATAAAATTATAAGATTCTTGAACCAAGTTTTCAGCTCAGAGCCATGCATCACAAGTTTAGAAACGAATTTCCAAATGCAATGTGTATGTTTCACTGGAGAGGGGAGGAAAATAGGGTAGATACTTTGGGAAAAGGAAATCAATATTTTTGAGGACCTATTTTTTAATCTTTATAACAATTCTAGAAGGCAATATTCATGTTCCTATTAATAGACAAACTGGACCCTGAAGATCTTGGTAGGGTCATATGGTAGAAAGTAGTAGCAATGTGGAGACTCAGGCCCAGTTAGGTCTAGTTTCAAACTTCTTTCTTGTGTCACTATCCCAATCTATCTCGAGCTGGGTAGAGAGGATTAATAGATTGGTTTGGTGGGAGTTCACCTACTTAAAAAGAAAGCACATTTCATCATGTTGTGGTGAGGCTCTCTGCTGGATTGGTAGATTGGTAAGTTTAACCAATGCTGAATTTTCTTGTACTAAATTATGTTAATGTCATCTTTATTTCCTGGTTCTTCTCTTACCTCTTACTTTTTCTGTAGTTTTTATTTCCTTTTTTAAAGTTTTTAGTTATTTATTTTTTAGAGAAAGGGGAAAGAGGGAGAGAAACAATGTGAGAGAGAAACATCCATTTGTTGCCTCTGATACCCACCCCGAGCAGAGATCGAACCTGCAACCCAGGCATGTGCCCTGACCAGGAATCAAATCCATGACCTTTCACTTTGCAGGACGACGCCCAAGCAACTGAGCCACATTGGTCACGGCTTATTATTTCTTTATACTTTGCTTATTTGTTGACTTAAAAAGAGTTATTGAATAGCTGATCTAGCCAGGTACTGTCCTGTGTAGTTGGTGTACAGTGGTTGTCTTAGCCTGGGTTTCCCCTAAAACTGAGCTGGAGACTACAACTTGCATATGGATGGCTATTTGATCTTAGAAAGCAGGAGTGAGGAACCGAAAAAAGTAAAACAGGGAAGGGGGAAAGCCAACTTGAAGCTACATTATAGAGTTGGCCACCAGGGCAGGTGGTGATGTCCAGTGCTGTTGGCACAGTTTGGGGAGGATATAGAGCGATCAGAGGAAGAAGCATTTATCCAGTGACTCTGGCCTGCTTTGGTTGGGAGTCACCCTATACAGGGTTAGTATTTGCACACTTCTGGGTTGTATAGGCATGAATGTCAAGCAGACTTGCAGATGCCCTGCTCAGGGGAGTGAGGAAAACTCCTGGGCAGGGAGCTGAAGTGTGTGTGCTGCAGTTTTGAGGTAAGCACTGCCATTAAAGAGCAGTTTGAAACCTTGTAGAACTCTAAGAGAGCTGTGAGCTGAGGTTGAAAGGATGTGAGGTAATGAGCAAGATCTGATGCAGTGAGCTCAATGAATATGATCGTTGCCCTCAAGGAAAAGCCAACAACTTGGTAATAGAGATATATAGTAAATTAATTAACCAACTACATACTTATAAATTTTAATAAGCACTACGAAGGAAAAGGACAGGTGACAGGAGAGAGACTAATAGGCTGGCTTACCGTAAACTGGAATGGCGAGGAAAGCTTTGCTGGGCAAGAGACATTTAGGCTGAGACCTGCAGAATGAACAAGAGGTGACCAGGAAAGAGGGGATAGGGAAGGGCATCACAAAGAAGAGAGCCTTTGCACAAATGGAGGCAGAGTAGATCCTACCAAGTGACAGGAATGGAAAGAAGCCCAAATGACTCAGCAGAGGGAGGAAGCTGGAGAGAGGTGTTGGAGATACACCTGGAGCAGTAGGCAGCTGGGTTCTGACTTTTATTCTGGGTGGGATGAAAAGCCACTAGGGGTATGTTAATAGTTTTGAAAATTCACTATGACTTTGTGGAAAAGGGGAAGTCTCATGACTGTGTTCTGCAATAGAGGAAGCATGGAAGTATTTCTGAGGTACTCGTGATAGTCCAGAGAAGGAATGTTGGTGGCTTAGACTAGGGGGTGACACTAGGCAGTGACAGTTGGGAAGGAGAAAAGTGGGCAGATTAAAGAGCTATCTTTCCTTCAAGAGAGTGTAATGATAGACCAGAGATAAAGATAAGAAAGAAGGGGGAATCAAGCATGTCTCCCAGATTCCCATCTTGTGCATTTATTCACTCACTCAACGGATACTTATTAAACACTTATTCCCTATAGGGTTCTCCTCTTATTATAGGATCCCTAGATTGGCAAGACTCCACTCCAGCCCTTGAATGACACAGTCTAGAGAGAAAACCGAGTTGAGGAAAGATGATTCGAGCAGAGTGTAGTAGTTGTTATGGTAGTGACACATTCTGGACCTCATTAAAAGCAAACAGAAATAGAGGTTATTTCCACCTTTCCAGATGACCATAAATGTATTCTGCTTGATTTTCCCTAGAAGACTACCTTCCAGTTTCCCAGAATACATACTTCAAGAAATTTATCCAGAGAGGAATTAGCTAGCCATGATCCTCACTGGTTAATAATTGGTTTCTCATCCATGTAGCTATATTGTGTTTAATCCAGAGCATTCACTCCAGGCAATGGAAGTACTTAACAGATTGGAGCTATCCAGAGTTAGTATAGCAGGTCAGTCTCTATGAAGAAGTATCCCTGGCATCATATATTGGTCATTCCTGTTCTGTGTTCTTTGAAGCCCCTGAGCCCTGACATGCCACCAGCAGAGCTGTCCTCCAGCTGGCATTCTTACAATTATTTGCCAATCTTTGCAGACTGCATTACACACGTGTCCTTCACAAAATCAAGGAACTTTCCTCAAGCCCTGCTGAGCTCGAATCCATATGTCCATGACCATTTCCATAAAGGTAACTCAACCTGCTGCAGAATTTGCATTTTAATTTGCAATAAGGTATCATTTAGCATCTCTGAAAGCATTCCATGTATGTGATTTGTCAGCTGCTTTTGGTCAAAACTAATACAAAATAACATTGAATCTAAGCTGTAATTGAAAAATAGAATAAATACCACTATTTTTTTAAAATGCAGTGCAAAAATCTACCCCCAGAGGACTAAGAAAAAGATTGTTATGCACCATTGAGCCTGAGGAAATCCTTGTATCATGCACAGCTGAAAACCTAAGATTTGTACTCTCTCTCATTCTGGCTAAAAAGTTATGGAAAACTGTGTTAATCTCTTCTTCTGAGAAGGATGGCACTGTGGTGGTGGCGGCACTAAATGAAGTGTGCCTGCAATTGTAGGTACTCCTTCAAAGTTTTTGCATCATTACCTTTTACCCAACATCCTGGAACCATGCTATATCCACTTGATGTCTACTAATGTTAATGAGTCCCAAGGTTTGAAAATGCAAAGACAAATGGTTTTCTCATGAAATGACTCTGCAATTAACTTTTATTCTGACTTCAGGGAAAACAATTTTGCTGGTTTTAGTGCATGGTTCAAAAATACACTCAGTACATTGTCTGGAGATAGCATATGAAATGCAAGACTTGTATCACACTGCTGAACTGGTGCTGATACCTAGTAAGAACAAATTTCATGCAAAGGAAGAAAAGCAGTGGAGACAGGACATAAGCTCTTCCAACACCCTGCCTAAGGCCCAATATCATGGAGCTGACTTCTTCGCATGTAATCCCAACATGGTCTAGAGTTAGGCTATCAGAGCACTCCATCCTCCTGACTGCAGTTCCATTCAGAGATGAGCATATGACACCTCTAAGCACAATCAGAGCCTTGTGGGACCATTAAAAAGATTATTTCTCTTTCTCACTGATCTCAATCTGTGAGCAGGTATAAACCTGGAGATATTAGTGGTATCTTGCTTCTGCATAGAAGGAGATTCCTTGTTTACTTGCGTAGAAGCCAAGAAGAGGTAAGTGGAGTTGAAAAAGGGAAAGGATGGAGAGAAGGAAGAAGGAACAGAGGTCAGGTAGAAGGACAGAGAGAGGGTGAATTGAGAGAGGAAGTGAGAGATAAGAGAGAGGGAGAGGAAAAAAAGATGAAAAGGGGGGTGAGAGGTGGAAAGAGAAGCCGAGAGGGAAGAGAGGGAGAAAGAGGGTGAAAAACAGAGAGTAAGGAAAATAGGGGGAGAGAGGGAGGAAAAGAGAAAGAGGGGGGAGGAAGAGAGAAAAAGGTAGGAGAAGAAAAGAGAGAGAGACCTGAAAGCAAGAACTGAAATGCTGAAGACAGGGATGGATGTCTAAAGGGAGCTCTTAGCTATAGAAAACAGTGAATTGAGAGGGTACTTGTGTTTGTATCTCTTGCAACTCAAGGGTCCTGTCAACTACATGATGCTGCTGGGTCACTGCATTTCAGCAAGAATGCGGGCAACACTGGATGCTTTAGGAAAGAGTTCCCGTGTCATGAAACATTTGCAACCATGGAAAATTTTATTTCTGACACATGCTTAATGACATGAGAAAATGTTTGTGGTAAGTCAAGTGAAAAAAAAATGAAAACCAGGTTTGTTTTTTTTGTAAAATATACGTTTATATGATTGTATAAAAGTCACCCTGGCTGGCGTAGCTCAGTGGATTGAGCGCGGGCCTGCGAGCCAAACAATCGTGGTTCAATTCCCAGTCAGGGCACATGCCTGGGTTGCAGGCCAGTTCCCAGCCAGGGACGCACAAGAGGCAACCATACATTGATATTTCTCTCCCTCTCTCCTTCCCTTCCCCTCTAAAAATAAATAAATAAAATCTTTAAAAAAAAGTAGACTGTAAAAAATACACTGGAATTTTACAAGTGGTTATCTCTTAGATAGGATTAAAATAATTTTAATTTTCTTCATTGTACATTTCTTTATTTTCCATACTTTCTATAGTACACATAAACTGCCCCATAATCTGGAATAACATATATTAATAAAAGTCTGAAAATTCATACTTTTGGATTAATTCAAAATGGCTTCCATTTAGCCCATAATGTGCCCCAATAGTTATCAAAGGTTATGTTTTCACATGCCTGAAAAAGTCAGTACTTGCCTTTCAAATGACATCCTTTGGGTGCTTATGTATTTCATTATAATGGGCCTGACCACATCCCTAGCACTGTTGCACTTCTAATTCAAGCTAGGAATGAACTTGTGCCTTCCACATGGAACGAAAGGCTTCAGTTATGAACACAGATATTAAGCTAAGGGACAAGTTCTGACCCCTCTACTGATAGGGCTGTTGTGTCACCTGGAGGACATTTCTTCTCAATTTCTTCTGACAAAAACGCTGTATGTCAAATTCTTAAATAAACAATACCAAGTTCCTGTGTGGGAGCTACAAGTCAAATAGGAGATACTTGTTCATGGCATGAAAGTATATTTTTAAGAATTAACTTACCACATTTCACAGCCCACTGTAAACTAAGAGGGGCAGAGAAACAAAGGGTCAAAGGCTGCTCTAATTACTCTCATCTTAGCAAGCAGAATGAAATGAAGTTTCCTGGGGCAATTAATCAAATTGTGATGAAAAGTGAAAACACGCTGGACACTTTTTGGTCAGGGATTTGGTAGAAATTGCCACTGCTTCATGGAGGACACTGTTGTCAGTCTGTGAGAACGTTCTCACTTAGGAAAGAATGTATAGCTAGTAATGCGAGGTCCAGCATTCAAAATAAAGACAGAAGGAAAACAGCAATCATCTGGCTTTGCTCTCCCCTGAGTCTGGCCTCAGTTCTTGCTGGTAACAGGAGGCTTGCGAGTTTCTACGGTGTGTTGGGTGGAAACAGTCTATGCCTGGTGATTTTCACAAACAGATGAATATACTCCTATTTCCAAGCATGCATTTCAGCCACTTGGATTCCAGCAAAAACTGCCACCCATTTCAAAGGAACTGGTGTAATGCAGTCCTTACTATCTGAGCTCATATCTATTACGAAAATCAAGCTGCATGTTTTTCCAGGTGCTACCATCTTGGAAACAAGGCACAAGGGGACCAAAAAAATGTGTTTTAGAACCTAATGTGAAAGCCTCCAATTAGGATTTTTTTAAATCCAGTTATTGCAAGCCGTTTTGGCTAAAACCCGAACATACTTAAATGTCTTCCAACCTTGTATATTTGCTGCTCTTACTACTTATGTGTTATTTTGGAAATGTTAAAAAAAATCTTCAAATTAAACATTTTAAAAATTAAATATCTGACATTGTAGTTTACATCCGTCTTTTTTATTAATTCGAGTGTGAAACTAGGCAATGCCTGTTGATTGTCAGTAAAATGAGTACAGTAGAATGACTAAAAAGCAAATAGCCCAACTGTCAGAGGATTTCTGAAACCAGACCAGGAAAAACAGCACTGTGGAATTAAATGCCATTCAGGGACCTTGATTCGTCTATCTGCCTCTTTACGGTGTTCCATATTTCAGACCAATCCCCTTCCCTCTCCCAGTGGCCCCGCCCCACCCCCAAACAACATGAAAAACAAATAACTCTCTTGCTAAACACCATGTTATTCCAACTTATATTTTTTAAACCTCTTGCCCAGTTAGTCACATGTCTGAAAATGCATAGAATATCCTCTTAAGCAAGAGTATGACTCAAACTTTCAGTACTTGCTAGCAAAAGACCTTTGACATGCCCCATCCCTGAAGAGGTGGGTGCGGTTGAGACTGGACCAAACGGTGGTAGAACACCTTTGTGAACATGGAGTTCACTCCTGAGGTCAAGGTTGGGTGGACTCGAAGGATGGAGCAGTAGTCCACCGGGCACCATGAAAAGTAGGAGGGGCTATAATGTTGGGGGAAAATTAAACAGAAACTGAAGGAGTCAACCCATAGTTGCTGCCAAGTTTCTTCTCCTCTTTTTCTCCCGTAAATTTGGAATCTGCTCTTATCTCTTTGAACCCACCTTCCAATCTTTACTAGAGCCTATATTTGTTCTTTGCATGCAGTTACATTATGTTCCAACTCAGACTTTAAGCCAATGTTTTGACCATAAATCTGGCCATACTACAAACCATCTAGCTTGTAAAGCCCCCTTATAATCCTATGATGATACCCAATTGCTTTCCCAAATGCTTCATCAAGCTTCTCCGAGAGCTTTTTCTTGTATTTTCAAACCCGGATATCTTACCTATTCTCTCCACATTACTCATCAAAATGATCAGTCCCCCAATCAACAGTCCTCTGTAGGCTTATTGTGAAATAATGGGTTGGATCAGGAAAAAAAATGTCTATTTTTTCCTAAAAAATACTATATAATGCAAAAATACTTGAGTTAATGGTCCTGGAATCAAGAACCAACAGAATAGCTATCATAATAGAAGGATTCAAGTTGAACTAACAGACACATCTGAGTGGGTGTTTTAAATGGTATTTTTTAAGAGTACCTTTAAAAAATTACTTCTATTTTTTTATGATTTATAAAACACACATGAGCATTGTAGAAAAATTGGAATAAATAAATTAAGATAAAAGAGGCTCATAAAAATTGCATACACCCCCCCACTAGACTGTTGATGATTTTGATACATATTCTTCAGGACTTCATATTAATATACTTTACAGTTATATCTGCATACACATGTGATAAGATATCCTGTGTAAGCCAGAGCTAAGATACAAATATGTTCGGTGTATGCCATTAGGCATCACCCCTACCCATTTCCGGTGCTTTACAAATATCTCTCTGCTTCTACATGATTCACATGGAGACTGGGGAGATTTATGAGAGTGGAATTCAAGATATGTCTAAATTTGGGGTCCAGATATATATAGTTATGTCTAACAAACTGTGTGTGTGTGTTGAGAGTCTTGTTCCTCTAATTAGAAACCAAATATCAAAGGAGATCTATGAGAAATAATTCACTCTAAATAATGAGCTCATTGGATCAAATTCAGAAACATGGGCCTGGAGGAAAAAGTGATGATTCTGATTTCAAGATGCTACTATAGTTTCAACTCCCACCCACCCTTCTCCCAATGCCCCAAGCTACGGCACTCTGGAGAAGATAATGATTAAGCAAAAGAGCAAGCTTAAAATTCAGGATTCCAAGCAACCTTGTAGTAGGACTCTTTTAAATGAGCATAAAAAGACAATTAAGGAGCTAATAAAACTCAGGCACTGGTAGTACTTGTTCTTACTGTCCACGCCCACACACGCACACATGCACGCACACACAATACTGATTTGTATTCTATAATCTGTTTTTGAAAATATAGTATATTATGATCATCCCATCATATCAGTAAATATAGTTCTATATCATCATTTTTAATGGTTTCAGAATATGGATTTTACCATAAGTTATTTATAAACAGTGTTTCAAGAATAGCCTTCTAGCTAAATCTTTAGATGATGCTAAATTATTTCATCAGGATGAATTCCTAGTGGTGAGAATGCCAGTTGCATGGAATACACATATTTAAGACCTGTGATATAAACCACACATACATTTTCTGCCCTCTAGAGAGATTAAATTAACTTACTTCTACCAGCACTGAATAAAAGTGACAGATAAAATGTTATTTTTTAAAGTCATGCTGACATCCTAGATAGACTAATCTCTTCCCTTTCCTAGAGCCACCACCCTTTGTAGATAACATAAAGGTGTTAAACTAAATGAACTTGTCCACAGTTTGCAGCACTCAGCCCATCTTAGACCAATAAGGCATGAACCACCCCATGTGTCAGTCATTAACCACAGCTGGTCTTGTCCCTCCTCCCTCTGCAAGCCCATCTCTAACTTAGCTATTCTCAGTGTAGTTTTTGGGTACTGTATTTCCCTCCTATTTAATACTACATTATTGAGACAATCTTCTTCCCTGATTTTACTTTTCCTCAGATCTTCTCTTAGTTGACATCTCCATCCCACACTGCCAATCTCTCTGAACACGTTGGCTTAAAGTGCTGGAATTCATTCACACCTGAGCCACTTTAAATTAATGTGCCAAATAAAAATCCATGGGGCACCACCATTACTAACAATTCCCCAACACTACACATCCATTCTTTTTTGCTCTTGATTTTTTCCTGTGAGCTCATTTATGATTTCATGAATATTTTCTATTCTTGCTGTCCCTGTTCTACTCAATTTTAGGAATGTGTTTCTAAGTATATCAGTTGTTTAAAAGGGGACTGAAGAATAAGCTGTGAAACTCAAACTTTTTGTTTTATCACATGGTAAAAGTTTTGAAGAATTGCAATAGTTACACGGGAATTAAACATTAGCACCATTATACATTGGGGAGTATAAATTAACATTGTGTTTCTGTATAAACATGTATCAAAAGCCTTAAAAATATCTTGTGTGTGCAATTAGATCTCTCTGAATTTATCTGGAGAAAATAACTGAACAAGTACATAAAGATTATGTATAAGTGTGTTTATCATAGCATTACTTATAAGTAAAAATAGAAACAAATAGAATGTTCAATAATAGGAAGTTGTTTAGATAAGATGCCATATGCATGTGGAAATATATATATGGCTATTAAAAATGAAGTCAAATGGTATTTATAGTAATGGAAGAACATATATGATATGTTAGGTAAAAAATGGCAGGTTGCAGAATAATTGGCATAGTGCAATCACATTCCGGTAATAAAGATATTTGTGCTTATGAAATCTAAGTAAAAAAGTTGGATACCAATTCCACTGGTATGCACGCTCAGCAAGGGAGAGGAGGGCACCAGAGAGAAGGGCTGGGGACACGCGTACCTAGAGGAGAAAAGGGGGAAAGCAGGAGCGAAGGCCTTGGTCAGTCTATGTATCAGTTTGATCCCTGTAGGGAGGGGTCATTCTCTCCGGTTCTGAAATTTTGAATGTGATGGAAATGGATCTGTATTCATACCTAGGGAGGGACAGGGCTGGAAGGACTAAGAGATAGCATCCTAGGCAGTTTGGCCACATAGAGCAGTGACAATAGGCAATTGGGTTTCAAAAATATAAAGGCCTCTTAAGAAATGGGCACAATGGCACTTCTTTCTTTTTTTATTGGCTAAAGCAAGTAACATAACCATTACAAAGTCAGAAAAAGAAGAAATACACCCTATTTATTTAGTGGGGTGTGGTGGTCAAGTAAAGTCAAATGTCAAAGGCCATGGATTTAAGGAAGGGTAATGAATTTAGGTTATTATTGCCATCGAACACACCTGTACTTTCTCATATTTTGGACAATGACCACACATTTATGTAATTATTTTCATTAAAATACTTAGTGTGATGGTTAAGTGAAATTTATTCTTGGGATGTAACACTGGTACAATATCTGTAAATCAATTATATGATGCACCACATAAATAAAGGGTAAAAATCATATGATCATTTCATTAGATGAAGAAAAAGCATTTGACAAAATCCAGCACCTATTTACATAAAAACTCTCAGCAAAGTTGGCATAGAAAGAACATACCTCGACATGATAAAGACTATACAAGACAAACCCACAGATAATACTATCTATACACAACTGAGAAGAACTAAAATGTTTCCTTAAGATCAGAAACAAGACAGGGGTGTCTGCTTTCACCACTTTTTTAAAAAATCACTTTATTGTTGTTCAATTAGTGTTGTCTGCATTTTCTCCCCACCACTCTCCACTACCCCAGCCAAACCCACCTCCCTCCCTTGCTTCCACCTTCCCCCTTGGTTTTGTCCAAGTGTCCTTCATAGTAGTTCCTGAAAACCCTTCTCCCCACTGTCCCCCACCCCTCCCCTCTGACTGTTGTTAGATTGTTCTTAATTTCAATGTCTCTGGTTATATTTTGTTCACTTTTTTCTTTTGTTGATTATGTTCCAGTTAAAGGTGAGATCATATGGTATTTGTCCCTCACTGCCTAGCTTATTTCACTTAGTATAATGCTCTCCAGTTCCATCCATGCTGTTGCAAAAGACTGAAGCTCCTTCTTTCTCTCTGCTGAGTAGAAATCCATTGTGTAAATATACCATAGTTTTTTAATTCACTTGTTTACTGACGGGCACTTAGGTTGCTTCCAGCACTTGGCTATTGTAAATTGTGGTTTCACCCCTCTTATTCAACGTGGTACTAGAAGTCTTAGCCACAGCAATCACACGAGAAGAAGAAATAAAATACATCTGAATTGGAAAAGAAGAAAAACTGTCATTATTTGCTGGTGTCATGATACTGTACACAGAGAGTCCTAAAGATTCCATCAAAAAACTTCTAGAACTGATAAATGAATTCAGTACAGCAGCAGGATACCAAACAAATGTTCAGAAATTAGGTGCATTTTTAATACATCAATAGTAAACTATCAGAAAGAGAAACTAAAAAAACAATCTCATTTATAATTTCATCAAAAAATAAAATAAAACACCTAGGAATACATGTAACCAAGGAGGCAAAAGATGTGTACTGAGATAACTTTAGGGCACTGAAGAAAGAAATCAAAGAAGATACAAATGGAAGCATATACCATCTTCATGGATAGGGAATATTAACATCAGTGAAATGTCCACACTCACCAAAGCAATCTATAGATTCAATACAATTCTCATCAAAATACCAATGGTTTTTTTCACAAAACAAGAACAAATAATCCAAAAACGTAAATGAAATTACAAAAGATCTCAAAATAGCCACAGCTATCTTGAAAAAGAACAAAGTCAGAGGTATCACACTGCCTGATATCAAACTATACTAAAAGGCTACAGTAATCAAAACAGCATGGTGCTGGCACAAAAACAACCACCTAGATCAATGGAACAGAACAGAGAGAGCCCAGAAATAAACTCATGTGTACAAGATCAATTAATTTATGATATAGCAAGAACATACAATGGGGAAAAGAAAGTCTATTCAATAAATGATGTTGGGAGAGTTGGACAGATATGTGCAAAAAAATGAAACTGTACCACCTTCTTATACCAGATATAAGAATAAACTCGAAATAGATTAGACTTCAATATAAGACTCAAAACCATACAACTCCTAAAGGAGAACATAAGCAGTAAAAATCTCTGACATTTCTCTTAGAAATATTTTTATATATATATCTCCTCAGGCAAGGACTATATCACAACACAAAATTTTGCACAGCAAATGAAACCATCAACAAAGCGAAAAAACAACCTCTAAATGTGAGAACATATTGCCAGTGATACAGCTAATAAGGGGTTAATATTAAAATTTTATAAAGAACTCATACGACTCAACACCACAGAAATTATTCAATTAAAAATGGACAGAGGACTTGCATAGGTACTTCTCCAAAGAGAACAAACAGATACCAATAGACATGTGAAAAAAATTACTCCGTGTCATTAATCATCAGAAAAATGCAAATTAAAACCACAATGAGAGAACACCTCATGCCTGTCAGAGTGGCTATTATCAACAAACTAACAAACAACAAATGTTAGTGAGGCCGTGGAGAAACGGGAGCCCTTGTACACTGTTGGTGGGAATGCAGACTGGTGCAGCCACTATGGAAAACAGCATGGAGGGTCCTCAAAAATTTAACAATGGAACTGCCTATGACCCAGGATTCCACTTCTGGGTATATATCTGAAGAAACCTAAAACACTAATTTGAAAGGATATGTGCACCTCACATTCATTGCAATGTTATTTACAAAAGTCAAGACATGGAAATAACCCAAATGTCCATCAATAGACAAGTGAATAAAAAGGCTGTGCTACATTATGCAATAGAATATTACTTGCCAATGAAAAGAAGAAAATATTATCATTTGCAACATTGTGAATGGAATAGAGGGTAGTGTGCTAAATGAAATAAGTCAAACAGAGAAAGACAAATACCATATGATATCACTTCTATGTGGAATCCAGAGAACAAAATCAACAAACAAAATATAAACAGACTTATAGATACAGAGAATAGACTGATGGTCTCCAGATGGGAAGGATGTTGGGGACTGAGTGAAAAAAAGTGAAGGGATTAAGAACTACAAATTGGTAGTTATAAAACAGTCATGAGAATGTAAAACACGGCATAAGGAGCATAGTCAATATTGTGATAACTATGTAAAATGCTGGTTGGGTACTTGAAATATCAGGAGTAACACTTTGTAAGGTATATGATCATCTAACCACTATACCATACACCTGAAACTAATACAAAATAATATTGAATATAAATTATAATAAAAAACAAATCAATAAAAAATAAGAAAAAGTAGCTGGTGTGATAAATTTTTGTTACCCTGATGGCCCCCAAAGAACTGTGTCTCCCAGTGTTTATGCCTGTATTAATTTCCTAGGGCTGCTGTTACAAACTACCACAAACCAGGTGCCTTGAAAGAAAAATGTACTCTCTCACAGTTCTGGGGGTTGGAAGCCTGAAGTCAAAGTGTTTTGGCAGGGCTGTGCTCTCTCTTAAGGCTCTAGGAGAGGACCCTTCCTTGCCTCTTCCAGCTTTCTTGCCTTGGGCAGCACTGCTCCAATCTCTGCCTTCACAGGGCCTTTTCGTCTGTGTCTGTGGGACTTCTCCTCTTACAAGAATATCTGTCATACTGGTTTAGGAGCACACCCTTCTGCAGTACAACCTCATCTCAACTTGACTATATCGGCAAAGCCTCTATTTCCAAATGAGGCCACATGTTGTTATATTGGTTGTTAGGACTTCAACTTATCTTTTTGGGAGATGCAATTCGGCCCGTAAAGATGTCCTTGTGTAGTCACCTTCCTCATTGTTTCTGAGCTAGGTGACTCACTTGGCCCACAAGATAGCAACAAACTTGACATAGAAGAAGTGGGAAGAGCATTTGAACACTGAGATCAGCCCTCTTGGAGCACTGCCACCACTCTGAGAGGAGGCTGGTGAGGCAGGTGTCCCAGCAAAGACCAGCCAAAACGCAAGCTGAATTCAGTCACATGAGTGAAGCCAGGTGAGGCCACAGTTGCCCGGGCAAATCGCAAGATGGTGAAAAATGATAAATTATTGTTTTTTAGGAGCTACTGAGTTTTGAGGTGACAGTAATAGATAACTGACATAGTTATTGGTTTTCCTAAATTCTAAGCCCAATCAGATCTGATATTTCCCAACCCACTAGTTCTATAATCATTATTTTAATTGGAATTGTAAAAAACTTCAGAGATAATCCAGTCTGATTTCCTTATTTCAAAGACTTAAAAAAAATGGAAACTCAGGAGATGAAGTAATACACCTGAACCCAGGCTGCTGTAGAGGCAGACATCAGTGCCCCGACTCTGGTTTTCTGCTCTTTCAACATTATCACAAGGCCACATGCTCGAACATGAAACTACTACCCCAAAGATGGGGCTGGCTCATGGTCACACAGCTATTTAGTGTCAATATCAGGGCTAGAAATCAGACTTCCTAACTCCCCATCTAGAATTCTCTTCCTTTTGGGGGATGGTGAGCATACAGCGTGTGTCTTTGCTCACACATTTAACTGATTGTTGCCCTACGAAGTGTTTATCTTTGTGCCAGAGTGAGGTACAGGGGGAAAAAGATACCATCCCTTATCTTTCCTAGCTCTGAAGCCTCTTTCTCTTCCTTTTTCTACTCTCCCCTTCTTAGTCCCCCAGCCTTGGAAATATGAGTAAGAATTCCTACCCCTCCCCATCAGCCACCACTTCATGCAGGATGGATTAATGAGGTTATGTCTCCAAAGAACTTTGAGTTCCTTGGAAGAAAGGCATTAACATGCAAAGTGGTGGTTGTTATTGCGATTACTTCACTGAGTAGGGTTTCACAGCTGTCCTGATGGAAAAGGGGCCAACAAAACAGAATGCCAGTTTCCCCCAGCAGAGGAGCAGCTGGAATGGATTATAAATGAGACCTGTGTGCCCGGCTCTCTTTTTCGTCAAAGCCCATCAGCCTTTCTCAGTGCCCAGCTCTCCCCTTGACAGCCCAGCAAGCTCCCTGAGCCAGACAGGTGTGGGCAAAGGCACCATCTAGCTCCACGTGGATAAGCCTGCTTGGCAGGGGCAGCAAAACACTATATTCTGAAATGGGGCCAACCCATTACCAGTGCTCAGTAATGCAATGGATTTCTCCAGTGGTGATTTGGGGTAAGTAAAACATTCTCATTGCTCAAACTTCCCTCCACTTTATAGGGCAGGAGGGACAAGGGAGGGAGAGGGAAGAGGGTGTGCAGACTCAAATGTCACAGTACCAGGACCAGAGCACCTCTACCCACTTCTCCTGCCTTCTTTTTTCTTCTTTTCTCTCCCATCTCTCCCTAACCCTCCCTCCCTTTCTCTGTGTCACCCTTCCTCTCTC
>PVKM010019756.1:0-23946 GCA_004027735.1 Carollia perspicillata | reverse complement strand
AGAGATTTTTTTTTAAGAAGTGACAAAACTACTTCTAAATTCTTCATTTTCCTAGTTAGGGCAATTGTTCATAGGAAACCAAAACTATTATTCTAATACTTAAACTGTTGAAAACTCTTTAGTTTACTTGGAGATTTTATCAAATGGCAGAGACATGAAGGGCAGACCACCCCCAGCCTCCACAAGTGTCCCAAACTCCCAGCCCCCAAGGAGAACAGAGCCAAGGCACAGTTACACACATTTTTAGAGAGAAGTTCCCAGGATCAGGCCTCTACCACCATCAGGAAGCAACCCTGAAAACTTGGGTAATTTAATACCAGAGAAAAGTTCCAGATGCTGGAAATCTTGGGCCCCAAATAGTAAACTCAATCAGGTAAAAAGCCAACCAAGTTAATCCCAATGAAGAAATTCAAAATAGTTTTTCTTTCCAATTGCTTTATAAAATAGACACTGTAGACTGGATCCCATCCATACCTGCCATATTCCAAAAGTGTAGCATGGACTCGAGATTCTTCATCGAGCAGCTCCTCTGCTCCCTGTTGGCGTTTGTATTTTCGACGGGGCTTGTAAGCATCCTAAAAAGTGAATGAGACAAAGGAGATACGGAGTGTGAGATGGCTCTCCTGAACTGGTTGCCAAATGCAAAGTCAGGGGAATGTGTATTTCCCCATCACAACAGTGGGCATTAAGGGTGTCTGCCTTCGAGGACTCTACACCTTTGACTTTTAGGCAGCAAATATTTCCACCCAATTAAGTGCATGTCAACTTTGTTGTAACTTGGTGTTTTTTGTTCTATGACATTTCAATATTTTATGTAGTTGAACTTATCACTTTATAACTTCCTTCCAATTCCGGAAATTTTGAAAACAAGTTCTTGCCTGAAGAGCTTTATATTTTATATAAAGCTCTTTTATATTTTATATTTATATTTAATATTTAGCCTTTTCATTCATTCAGATTTTTTTTTTTTTGGTACAATTAAAGGTAGGGAGCTAGCTATGGTTTTTCTGAATGGAAAATCAAGAATCCCAACAGAAGTCTATCCTTCCTCTGATTTGGAATACACACACACACACCCTCCTAAACAAGTATATGGCACATAGAGGTGCTCAATGACTGTATTTAGGTTTTCACCCCCAGGTGATCTGCATTGTCATTCTATTCCAAGTGAATGTCCTTGACTGCCAAGCTGGCAGTCAAATAATCCCTTAGTAATATTTGCTGAGGGCTCTGAGTCCAAGTGGGCAATTGTCTTATGCAAGCAAGGCATTCTACTTCTGTGTCCCAGGAATTTTTCTTCTCCAATACCAGAGCTCACCACATCTTATCTCTACCTGGACATCACCAGGACAGGCATTACTATCAGGTTTCTCCAGATAGTAACATTTTTATTCTAATTAGAATTGTTCCCCCTAGATAATTCTGGTTGTTTATTATTATTTCTTTTTAAAGTATATTTTATTAATTATGCTATTACAGTTGTTCCAATTTTTCTTCCCTTTATCCCCCCTCTGCCCTGAATGCCTCTACCCTCCAGCATCCCCCGCACCCTGACCTTAGTTCACATCATGGGTTGTACATGTAAGTTCTTCAGCTTCTCTGTTTCCTGTACTGTTCTCAACCTGCCCCCATCTATTTTATGCCTACCAATTATGCTTCTTTTCCCTGTACTTCCACCCCTCCCATTGATAGCACTCCATGTGATCTCCATTTCTCGGGTTCTGTTCCTGTTCTAGTTGTTTGCTTAGTTCTTGTTTTTGATTTATAGCTTCAGTTATTAGTTATTGAAAGTTATGAGTTTGTTGTTATTTTATTGCTCATAGTTTTTTATCTTCTTCTATTTCTTAGATAAGTTCCTTTAACATTTCATATAGTAAGGGCTTGGTGATGATGAACTCCTTTAACTTGACCTTACCTGGGAAGCTCTTCATCTGCCCTTCCATTCTAAATGATAGCTTTGCTGGATAGAGTAATCTTGGATGTAAGTACTTGCCTTTTATGGTTTTGAATACTGCTTTCCAGCCCCTTCTTGTTTGCAAGGTTCCTTTTGAGAAATCACCTGATAGTCTTAAGGGAACTCCTTTATAGTTAACTTTCTCCTTTCCTCTTGCTGTTTTTAAGACTCTCTCTTTATCTTTAACCTTGGGTAACTTAATGATGATGTGCCTTAGTGTGTTCCTCCCTCAGGCCAAGTTCTTCGGGACTCTCTGAGCTTCCTGGACTTCCTAGATGTCTATTTCCTTCACCAGATCGGAGAAGTTTTCCTTCATTATTTGTTCAAATAAGTTTTCAATTTCTTGGTCTTCTTGTTCTCCTTCTGACACCCCTAGGATTTGGATGGTAGAGTACTTAAAAGTTGTCCCATAGGTTCCTAAGCTTCTCCTGATTTTTTTGAATTTTTGTTTCTTCATTTTGTTCTGTTGGATGATTATTTCTTCCTTTTTTTCCAAATCATTGTTTTGTGTCCCTGTTTGCTTCCCTCCACTGTTGGTTCTCTGTATATTTTGCTTTATTTCACTTTGGGTAGCCTTCATTTCTTCCTTCAGTTTGCAACTGAGCTCATTCAGTTCTGTCAGCATCCTGATTACCAGTGTTTGAACTCTGCATCAGATATATTGTCTATCTCATCATTTAACTCTTTTTCTGGAGTTCTGATCTGTTTTTTCATTTGAGCCATATTCCTTTGTCTCTACACACCTGCTATACTGTAAGGGGATGGAGACTTAGGTATTCACCAGGGTGGGGCAACCCTCTTTGCTGTGTTGTGGCACTGTGGTAGAGGAGTCCAAGAGGGAACAATGCCACTAGCTCACTTCACTCTAGCCCCACTTTCCAATGAACTGTCCTGTGAGACTGGGAGTCTCTCCCATTGTTGTAAGCCCCGCAGTATTTTACAGCTGGAAGTTTTGAGTCTTTATTTTCCTGTTCAGCCAGCCCCACCTTGCTCCTGCAGTATGCCACCTTGCTGTGCGTCCTCTCTGATCAGCCGTCAGTCTCTGCCCCTCCTACGGTCTGGGTGAATGTTTCTTTAACTCCTTGGTTATCAGAGTTGCATGCATTCTGATTTTCTGGCCCTTCTGTTTTTTTAAAATATATTATTTATTTATTTTCAGAGAGAGGGGAAGGGAATGAGAAAGAAGAAAAGGAAATCAATGTGTGGTTGCTCTCGTGCACCCCCTATGGGGACTTGGCCTGCAACCCAGGCATGTGCCCTAACTGGGAATTGAACCAGCAACCCTTTGGTTCGCAGGCCTGTGCTCAATCCACTGAGCCACATCGGCCAGGCTGTTTATTGTTTTTAAATTGGTAGTTTTCCTTCTTTTGGTTGTGCAAGGAAGCGGAGTGTTTCTACTGCCACCTGCACCTTGGCCTGAACCTATTTTACTTTTTATCATGAAATATTTTGAACAGAAAGAAAAAATTCTTTCTGCAACATATACTATATAATTTCAAGTTTTGTGCAAGAGAAATGAAACGGGTCTGAGATGATGCTAGAAGTTTGTTCTTACGGCTTGCTACCATGAATATTCCCTAGTTTGTTACTTGTGTCTACATGAGTAGAAAGCTATAAATAATATAAAGGAGATTTATGGGGTAATGAAAAAATATAATGAACTCATATGATGTCAGTTACTGTGTATGCTTTAATTTCCACTGAACTCTGCTATTATAGCTCTACAGTTATAGCAGCACTATATAATTGAGCTTAATTGCTATCTTCCATAGTAGTTACCATTGATAAAGTCAATGAACCCAAACAGGAAATTGGATTCTTCTAAAAGAAGGAATGACTCCAAAACAGCAGCATACTGAAATCAATAGTTAAATGGAAGAAACTTTTATTCTGCTAAACAATGACAATGTTGGCCTTTGTGTAATTATTCCTTATATTTTAAAGCACCTCAAAAACATCTCACGTTTTGCAATTTATAATTACCCTGAGAGAGAGGTAAGGCAGATACTATTACCTCCACTTTAGTTCTGAAGAAGCAGAGATTAAATAATTTGTTCAGGATTGCTAAAAGGATTTATGCCTGGCCCTAGGTACTCTGGCTACTGGCCCCAAGGTTTTACCACTACACTAACTCAGTTCTGATGGGCATTCTAGTCACCCACCAGCCATTTCAGTTGAACCCTCTCATGAGACTCACTATAGAATCTGAGGTTGCCACATGAAATTATTACAACAATGTGGCCCTAATAAGGACCTAAAAGTAATAGTAATTTAGACCTAAAAGTCAGAGGTTTCTAGGTTAACTAAAAAGAACTATCACTGAGTCACCCTTTAAAGTAATAGGAGTGAGGAGCACTGATGTCTAGTACTGTTTCTGCCACTAACTAGCTGGATGACCTTGGGAAAGGCAGTTCCATCAGCAGGCTTGTTTCCTTATTTGTGAAATGAAAGCTGGACTAATAGGTCTTGAAGGAGACTCCCAGTCTCTCATTCTTCATGTTCTTTCAATCCTGTAAAGACACTGACTTGGTAGCATAATTTGATCATTAATTCAAATTTTGAGATTAATTTAAAATAAAACACTCCATGCTTGACATGACTGTACTCTTAAAAGGGTATGCAATATCAACTTATCTTTGTCATCGCTAAGAGCAACAGTAGTAATGGCTATCATTTATTGAATGCTAGGTACGTGGCAGGCATTCAATACCTGCATGTGCTATTGCCACCTCATGGTCATATCTTTTTCCTTGATGAGCCCCTAATTCGTCAAATTCCTGACAAGTAGAGTCACCTAAGCTCATAGAATGTGGTCTAGCTCACAGTGCGTCCTCATCAGTCTTACTAAGTGAAGACATGGAGTCAAACACGGTTTTAGTCCTTACTCCATCACTACCTGACTGATTCAGGGGAAGTTATTTAACCTCTGCGGCTTCCCATCTATAAAATAGGTGTAAGCAGAGCTGCTGTGAAGATTAATTATTTAACAGAATCTAACATATAGTAAGTGCTTAGATACATACATAGTAAGAGCTTAGATACAAATATGTGTTTATTAATAGAATATACTGATATTATTTTATTTATGTTGCCACATTTACATTTTATGTGCTGTATGAAAGGCCCTCTCTTTGGAAGAACAAA
This sequence comes from Carollia perspicillata, assembly GCA_004027735.1. Classification (NCBI taxonomy): domain Eukaryota; kingdom Metazoa; phylum Chordata; class Mammalia; order Chiroptera; family Phyllostomidae; genus Carollia; species Carollia perspicillata. Next base: position 18,848 of record PVKM010019756.1, on the reverse strand, counting down.
CTGCAGAAGTAATTTTAAACATCAGGGTCTCTTAGGTAATCTGATAAAATCAGCAAAGTTACTTTCTTTCAACTAGACTGGAAGCTCTAAGAAGTCTTTTTTTTCCTGTTCCTTCTATTATCATATAAAACTCTAAGCATTACCAAAAATACTCAACAAATAGTAAATGAGTATCTTTTGGGACTTTGGGTGAAATTCACAGGTACTCTTCACTCAAGGTTAAGGATAGCAGACCTTGCTGCGCAGGCCAGTTTCTTCAGGCACGTGAACAGCTGCCAGCTCAGAAAAGGAGGAAGTACGCTGTGCGACAGCCTACTGTACTCAATTAGATGAATGAGTGGGCACAGGGCAGGGGGGACAGAGTGGGGAAATGGGACAACTGTAATAGCATAATCGATACAATATATTTTTTAAAAAACATGGAAGGGGAATGTGGTGAGGAGAGGTCTTCCCTGGGTGGAAATAATTTCATTTTCTTATGTTCTCTAAAAATACCACCTCCCATCAAGTAGGCCTTCTATAACACTAAGCAGATAGATACTGTATGACAAGGTGATATGGAGAAGTCAAGAAAGTAATAATTTCAAAAAAGAAAGCGGAAGTACTGGGAATAATCCCCAAGAGGAAGAAAAATGAGGCAAAAAGAAGTAAGCCAAGTAGTGAAAGACAAATACCATATGTTCTCATCTTTAACAGGAACCTAATCAACAAAATAAACAAACAAGCAAAATATAATCAAAGACACTGAAATTAAGAACAGGCTGACAGTGACCGGGACAGTGATCCTAAGAAAATAATTAAAGATAAAAGAAAAAATTTAGCTATGAAGATGTACTACATAATGGCCCACCTCAAAACCAAGTTAGTTACATTAGTACAACACAATGAATCATCTACAGACATTAAGAATGCTAGGGGGAGATATTTATTGGCATGGAAAGATAGCCTAGCTTATATCATTGAGCAAAACAAGCCTGCATCAAAACAGAATGTACAGTAAAGTGCTGTTTTTGCACTTCCTAATTCTATATGGATATCCATAACTCTGTATTTCTTAATTGGAATATCAGTGATTATCCCTGGCTGGTGGTATCATGGCTGATTTGTCTTTGTACTTTTTCTCTATAGGAGACCGTTCTGCATGGTGTGGCCCCAGACAGGACCCACACCCACAGATAGGTTCTCCTGTAGGGAATCAGGCCTGTATTGTACCTAGGCCACTTTGAGACTTGCTTTTGCTAAATCTCCCTCACCCTGAATTGAGGCAGCAAGTGCCTACTGTAACTTCCTAAAGTCTGTGTTAAACCTCCCCAGTATGGAGTGTAACCAGTTCAACCACTTTTCCCTTTGCATTTGCAAACATCCTTCTCTTTGAAGTAATTAGTGGCATCCTCTCCTTTGTTTTCTGTAAAAGGTAACCACCTAAAGCAAACCTGTGCATAGTAAATGAGGACCATCGTGCAACATGCCCAAAAAAGCAATAATAAAAGTGTGTCAAGGCAAGGGTCGGGGTGCTCTCCTCTTGAGAGAGTGGCCGCACCATCCCTTTTCCTCCACAGGACTTGGTAGTCCATGTGCATTTGTCTTGTATCTCATTTACAATGCCATGGACCCCACGAGCTGGGGTCCACATCATTTCCACATTTCCCGATTTTTCATTATTATTATTAGTATTAGCATAAAAGAAAAATAAGCTTTTTAAGAACAAAAAATCATGCACCAAAAAAACAGATGGGCTATATAACCAAGGAAAAATGTAAAAGACTGAAATAATCCTATAAAGTTGGCTAAACACAAGAATAAGTTATATGTTTTGAAAAATATTTAAATGTTATTAATTTACTTTTTAAAGGGTTATTTCTAAGCAAAAATAAGTAAGATCCTTCTGGTTGAAGCACACTGGTACATATTAATTCATGAAAAAAGAAAATAATAGGACAACCACCACTTTGGCAAACATTCTCCAGCTGGACAAACAAAGGGTCTTCAAATGGGAACAGCCACAGCAAATGCCCCTATAAGTGACTTCTAAGGTCATAGGGGAGCACACAACCAATCTGATGTTTCCGAGTCTCTGGGACCCAGATGAATAACAGCCCAGAGTCCTCGAGTCAAGAACAATACTGCAAAATCAGCACCAGGATATGGGAAATCAGGGAGCAGATAAAGACAGAAAAGTGGAAAAGTACCAGTACTTGTTTCATTGGAGGAGTCACGTGTAAAATCAAAATCTGGCTACTTCTTCCTAGCTCCGCAACTATGTAGGGAATTATTAGCCTTTCTGAGTTTCAACTTCCTAATTTATGAAATACAAATAATAATGTGTCACTCCCTGCATGTTGCTGAGGAGTTAATAAGATAATGCCTGTAAAATGCCTACCTAGGTGCTGACCACAGAGAAGGCACTCAAACAATACATGGCTGCTGCACACAATTTATATAAAAGGCTGGGTCTGAAAGTAGGGACCTGTATGTTACACTTGATTTTAATCCTTAATTTACCATTCACCATTTAAATTTCGAACTTTAGGCTTGTTAATAAGGAGCAGGTAAAAAATACTGATGAAGCACCTGAAAGGAGAACTGAGGAAAGACTGAAAAAGAAAAAATCCCTCTCTAGAACCTAAGACTTCCAAAGAGCCACAACCCCTGGTCATCTAAGAAAGATTTTATTCTCTTTACTGAGGGAAGGATTCTCCTTGGGAATAGTGACAACAACAACAACAAAAAAACAGCAACCTGTTCCATTTCTTACACTGACTCACAAGAATAAGCCAGGGACATGCACTGCAGCCCTGGAGTCCCTTGTGAGCTCCTGGGACTCATTTCAAGGCTGCAAGGAAGCCACTGCAGAGGTGGCAGGTGAGAGGGATGGAAGTAAACGGCAATGGAACGCAGCTAAGAAATCTGGAAGCGGGAGCTGTTTCCAGCAGATAGGGAGAGAAGAAAATAAAACCCACACCCTGGCTCTTGCCATCTACAGAAATTCTTAACAACTCTTGCCAAAAATGTATTGACAGTCAACTGACAAGTAAGTTTACACATAAAAAAGGAAATAAACTAAGCAATACAAACTATTATGCAATTTTTTTTCATTTTCTTTTATCTTGGCATTATTTTCTGATCAGTTGCAAACATCTTTTTATCTAGAGACTCACAGCATATTGGTTTGCATTCTGGCACCATCACCACCAATGTGACCTTGGGCAACTTATATAATCTATCTGTGCCTCACTTTCCTCACCTGTCCAAAAAATACTACTACTTCATAGGGTTGCTATGAGTTACACATTAATGCTTAGAACAATATCTGGGTATTATGTATTTGTTATTGTCATTATCTCCTTAAATTCTATACAGTCACATAATCAAGGAGAGGAGGTTTAAGAAACTCTATTACAAATGAAAAGAAGAAATAATTTCTCTGGAGGCCTGAGATATTTAATAGCTATAGAGATGTCAGGCCCACTTTCACTGATAGGATTATCGACAACTACAATGGCCTTTTATTCTGGGAAATATGGCTAAAAACCATAACGTTTTCTCATTTTCTACCCAGGGATCATAGTGAGATTTACATGTGAAGATATTCAATAAAGCATTACAAAAACTTTACTTTTATGTATTATATTTGAATAAGTAATACACAAACTTAGTACAAAATTCAAAGAGAATTTCCCTCTTTCTACTGCCCCTGCCTCCTCAGCGCCTTGTATCAGAGGTAATGCTTGGTTCTCCTATCTTTCCAAAGATGAAGCATCGTTTAAAATAAGGGAAAGCAACAGTACATCCAACCAATTGGTTATTATTTGTCATGATAAATGCTGTTATGAAGAATCTTTACTAGCTTAAAGACTGTATTGGTAAGTGAAAAAAAAAACCCTACAAAATTATATTTAAAGTATAATCCCAGTTCAGCATAAAAATGCACAGTAAAAACATAAAAGATGTACGTACAAACATCGAAAGTGGATGCTTCTGTATTATGAGATTAAGATTGATTTTCTTCCCCTGTATCTACCAACTTTAAAATAGTAACCTTAAAGAAGTTTTAAACTGAACATCTATATCATGACAAGGAGAAAAAATTACTCTGCTGTCATATCATGTGTTCTCTTTATTTTTTTTAAGATTTTATTTAGAGTGGTACCTCAGTACTCATCGTCAATTTGTTTCAGAACTTGTGACAAGTGCCAAAACCAACGAGTACCAAATGATGAAGCGTTTTCTCTTGCAGAGCAGCATCATGACTCATACAAGTTCTAGCAAGTGCAAGGGAGTCCAGAGCAAGTGCTGAAACATTTTTTCTTATCAAAATGCCACAAGTGCAGGGTTTGACGAGTTCTGAAGCCAACAAGTACTGAGGTGTGACTATTTTTAGAGAGAGGGAACAGTGCAGGGGCAGGAGAGGAAGAGAAGCATCGATGTGTGAGAGAAAGATCCATCAGTTGCCTCTCGCACACGTCCCAACTGGAGACTGGGCCTGTAACCAGGCATGTGCCCTGACCAGGAATCAACCAGTGACCTTTCACTTTGCGGGATGATGCCCATCCAAGCCACACCAGTCAGGGCACTCTCTTTCTTCTTATTTTTAATACAGCCTCCAAATCTGAAAACAGAGTCTGACTTCAGATTGTAACTCTCTTAAAAATTTTCCACTCCTCCCACTTCCAAAATGGAACTGAGGAAAAGATACAAATTACAACTATAAAATGAGAAAGACTTTTTTTAAACAAGCACTTCAAGTCTTTCATCATCAAGTGACTTACTCATTTCAGAGTAAGCACCCTGGGAGACCACATACTTATTCTTAAAGTAAAAATCATGCAAAATAGCACTATATATTATTTTTGGAAGAGAATTTACACCCAGGCGTTGAGGCTTCCTTCCCTTCAGCTCAGGCAGGCAAGTTGGAAAGTGAGGTGGGGGTGGGCTGACAAGGGCTCTGCTGGGCTCTGGCCCAGAGTGGTTTGAAGAAGCCCAAAGCTTTCCTCTGCCCCTTGCTCTGGGGAAATGGGCACATGCGTGCAGTCCCCCATTGTTAAGATACACTGTATATGATGACAAAGGCCATTCCAGAGTTTCTTATGCAAAGCTCAGATTCTGCTCTGCCTCTCCAAAGCCACCATGGGGGTGATGACCAAAATTTACCACCTCCAGTTCATCATCTGCTTATCTGCTTTTTTTTGGAGCTATTCAAAGTTACACCTGTCACTGGCTGGCACAAAAGAGGAAGGGCTTCAGGTTTGGAAAACCTCTCCCTTGAAACTGGAACTAAGGAAAACACAGGGCACTGGTTGTGTCAAGTTCTTCTCATGAATGGTGGTGCTCAAATATGGGGCACAGAAGACAGGCAGGGCTTCCCTCACACTCACCACAGGTCAGCTCCTGGGCAACCCCAGCAGAGAGCAACCTGAGAGGGCAGAGTTTTGTGATTTAAATCAAAGTGCTTTTTGGAGGCTGTAAGCCTTTGTTCTTCGTTTTTCAGAAGAATAGGGACAGAGAAACTTACTGAGAGGTCAACAACTGTCTTGATGGCCTTTTCTTTTCTTTTTATAAAGTCATCATCCTGTAAGACAAAACATAAGGATTAAACAAATCTTGTGTCAAGACTGAAACTCAACTGGACTGCTCAGAAATCTGTCTTATAGACTGACTTCACATCATAACTTTTCCAGAAGAAGTCTCAATTTTCTAACAAATTGAAATATATTTTGTATGGGAAAAGCGAGGGCCTCTGCAGATGGCTCCTAAACAGATCCCTACAGTGGGTAAGAAAAAGGGGAACCATGGAGTGTAGTGATACAGACAAATATTCTCATTTCAAATCCTTATTAGCTCTAAAACCTCGGGCAAGTTACCTAACCTCTACGCCTCAGTTTCTCTATCTATAAGATGGGACACCACCTATCTCAAGAAGCAGTTAAGAGGATTAAGGAGTACAAGGCATGTGATAAACTGGGACTGGAACAAGTAAGAATTTGATAGCTATCAGCTATTGTTGTTGGGATTATTATTAAACTGTTAATACAGGAATGCCCTAGGTAGATGGTCTCTGGAAAAGCTTTATGTAACTCTACAAAAATATACTTGCATTCTTTTAATTTAGAAAACGTTCTGGACCAACAACCAACACTGAGACAGAAGGACAAAATTGTAGAGCTTTACACTCAGTGCTCATAGAAAGAGGCAGTTCTAATGACCCAAGAGGCCCCGTTTCAATGCTGACCCAGTAGAATCACAGATGGCAGGGCGGTGGGCACGTAGGAGAGCCCGCGCTTACTGAGCTCCTTCCCAGGGAGTCTCTAAGTGTGCAATCATGGTCTCAGCTGGATAAGAAGAGAAAAGTAGAAAACTCACCTCGGGGAGACTATAGGTTTTTTGGAACTGGGATATAGAGTAGGAGCGAATGTAGTCACCCATTTCTTCTTTTGTTTCTATAGCTCGCTTCACCAGCCACTGGGGAGGAAAGTTAGGACTGTGAGTACAGATGAAATACCACCATGGTGAAGGCCAACTTAGAAATGGCACAACTTGAGAAACAAATCACCATATTTGAATGGACCAAGTGATAAGAAACTGTCAACGTGTATTGTCCTATAGGCAAAGCTACCAACTGGACATCTGAGATGCTATGATCCAGTGAGACCTAGAGCTGAGTAGATGTACAAAAGCTTTAAAGCCTCACCTTAGATCCTCAGGACTCAGTTTCCCTCTCTGTGTAAAGCGGAGGTGAGAATATCAGTTCCTTTCACCTCAGAGCTGCTGTGGGAGCAAATGAAATCACAAGTACTGGAATGTTTTGTAAATACCTGAAGCATAACAGAAACAGAGCTATTTCCCACAACTATCTGGTTCTAGGCAGATCTTAATATATCTCTCTTCTGTGCTGCTTGCACCATGGACCAGAGAACGGGGAAGAACCAGAGAACATCTAGTATAACCACTCATTTGACAGATTTTTTTAAAAATCCCCCAAATAGTCAGATTTGAGAATATGGTATTCTCAAAAGCCCTTGGCTTTGGGTTAGTTTAGTACTCACACTTTCTCTCTTAATCCACATGTTATGAAGTAGTTGGTGCTTGCTGTGTTTTACAGAACCTGAAGCTCAGATAGGCTACATAATTTGCCCACTGATCCATAGCTAGCAAGCCATAAAGCTGCAAGCCACAACTGAAGGGGCGGGTCTTCCGCACCAGAAGACCGGACTTATGGGTTTTAGTACTGTGTTTCCCAGTTCTATTGGGCTGACATGCAGAAGTAACTGCTATTGATTTTTCCCTATTTAAAACCCCAGTTAGTTAAAACACACACATGCACACACCCACATCCCATAAAGGGTAGAAGACTGCAAAAAACACAAAAGAGCCTTCGCTTCTCCACCCTGGCTCTTCATTCATCCCCTTTATTACTGAAGAACATTACAGAAGGGGATCCCCATCTGTCAGGGTTGTCATTCTCTCTCCAAAGAGAGCTATTACATCTCAAAAGTAGTTTTTAGACAGCAGTTGTGTTTCCCTGACAGCACAGCCACACTTGGCAAAATTTAACCACCTAGAAGAGTAGACACATGGCATACAACATACTGTTCCCACAGGGCTGGAAAGAATGTTTGTGTATGGAGGGGGCCAGCCCAAGTAAAGGTCACATTTAGGAAGTTGTCCAAGATAGGGGTGGCTGCAAGTAACTACATGAGGAATATTCTTTTGTTGTTAATATCTTCCATTTATTTCCATCACTCCACTCCACCCCAGTTCCAAACGATGACCTTGGGCACTAAAATCCAGAAGCAGGGCAGGTCAGAAAGCATTCAGAATTACTCTAGCACTTCACTTGCCCCTCATGCAACAGCAGAGCCCAGGACAACAAAGGAGGCTGACTCTTGCTCAACTCAATTTTGCTCTGCTTTCCTTCAGATGGGGAGATCCAGTTTCTGGCCTTTCATGCTTGTTTCCTATTCAGATTGTCTTCCGTTAATCTGATCCACACTGAATAATTATTTGTCTGGATCCTGGAGAGTGTGATCAAAAAACGAAAGTAAAGCCTGTTGAGTCATAGGATTCCCTTAGGGAACTGATCACTCTGTTTCGGAGATCCCAGTGTGAAGGGCTACGGAGGGAACACCTTGGACGACCAAGCTCTGCCACAGGTGCCAAGCATTGGGAAAAAATTACTGCCCTCACAGGATTCACATGTCTGGCATGGGAGAAAAAGATGTGACCTAGAACTAACAGTGGTTGCAAGCTGGATTGTTTTTCTCTTAGCTGGCATTTAGAGTGTAACCGCAGCTTCGCTAAACAGAGTGAACATGGGTGGTAAGCCTCTAGAATCACACAAACAATGAGTTCAGAGGTTCCCAGTCTACGGTCCATGACTATTCTCTAAATTGGTCTCCAGCAAAACAGGAAAAGACTACAGACATGTGGTGAGTTTTTCATAATGCTAGAGGTATTAAATTTGAAGACCTGTCCTTTATTCTGAGATTGAGGTGAAATGGCATTTCTTTTAGTAAGTGACAGCGAAAGCAAGATAAAAACATCTTTGCCTGGAAAAATACAGGTGCAATTGTCAGTCAACCTCCATTTTTGCTTTTAAATTTTACAGGTCCATGAAATTAAGATCTGTAACTACTAGCTTAGGCTCTCACATCCAGACAGAAAGCCCTCCAGCACTCTACTCTCAAAACAGAACCATTTATTCACAGACACTCAAAATGCCCACACTAACTATAAAAGATCATTTCCTTTTCATCCTCCTCTCATATCTGGATTAGATTTTTTTGCTCTCCAAGTTCTGGCATACGGAGGAATAAGGTCTAATCACTGGAGATCCAGGCTTTCACGGGGGAAAGGCAACAACTTCGCAGAGTGGTGGTGTTGGAGGTTTCAGTAACAATCAACAGAGGGTCCCTACTTCCTGTTTCCACAAGAAGGATTAGGTACCATTTCCCTGAATTGCAGAGACAGAAAGTCTCACAGATACAAATCAAATTTTGAGTAAAAGTCTTAGCCTCAAATTTACAAATTCATGGCATTTGATTTGAAGTCTAAAGTAGGAAGGATTCCCAGGAACAGTAATAACAACAAAACAACTATATAACATTTATAAAGCACTTACTAAATGTGCCAGTCCTTCAGTTACCTGCTTTACACATAGTAACTTAATTTTCATCCTATCAGGTAGGTACTATAATACCTTTATTTCACAGGTGAGTCCATGAACCTACACTATATAATCTTGACACAGAGGTAAGACTTTTCTAGCAAGGGCTGTGCAGCTCTCTTTTAGGTGGCTGCATGAATAGTGGAGTGGGAAAGTACAAGGCTTGGAGACAGAGAGTTTAGACTGGAACATTTGCTTTTCTACTCTGCCTTTAAATAGATCAAATACGCTCTCTGAGTCTCACTTTCCTGAGATGTTCAGATGAGGATTATAATAGATGCTTCAAAGCCTCTATTAGGATTACCGTATTTTTCGGACTGTAAGATGCACCCCCCCAATTTGGGAGGAAAATGGGGATGCAAATTATAGCCTGAATGTAGCTTACCTGGCTGGCTGTGGGGGGAGGGGCGGAGGCCTATGTTATTCATGTTATTAAATATTTTACCACATTTTTTGCTTCAAAATTTTTTTCCTATTTTCTTCCTCTAAAACCTAGGTGTGTTTTATGGTCCAGTGCATCTTACAGTCCGAAAAATTCAGTATATGCAAAGTACTGTTCACAACGCAAACAACAAAGGCAAGTCTCTTTGCTCCTGCTCTTTTCAAGGTGCCTAGAGGAGAGGCACACAAGAATTGCAGAGAATATTGGGAGCTGTACAGCATGAGCCACTTGATCACAGAATCTTTGGGGAAAAGTGAGGTGGAGGTAAGTCTCCCACCAGGCATTTAGTCATCAAATAAGAACTGAATGACCACGAAGTGCCAGGCAGTCCATGAGGTGCTGGAGACACAACAGTGAGCGAGACAGCCATGGTACTTGCCATTATGAGGCTTACAGCCTGATGGAGACAGATAAATAACCACACACTTGAATATATATGGTAAAAACTACAGTATGGAACATTCCTGTGAAGAAAGGGAATGTGGCTATGTAACTGGATATAGCAAAAGAACCTGTTCTAGATTAAAGGGTCAGGGGAAGGCTTGGTGGAACTGAGGCCTGAAGAATAAATACAAATTAAGCAGCTAAGAAGAAAAGGAAAGAGCCTTTTCAGAAAGGCCCCATGAGAGGAGGAAGCATAACAGCCATGAGAAAATCTGAATCAGAGGGATTAAAACAGAAAGAACAAAGAAAAGCAAGGAATGAGTCTGGATAGGTCAGAGGTGACCAGAGTATGTGGGCTATAGAGTCCTAGCTTTACCAAAAAGACAATGAGAAGCAACTAATGGGGACATTCAAAGGTCAGGTGAAGGTGTGAAACTAGGGAAGGTGGAGTACCAGCGACCTTCTGAGGAAGACATCAGGAAACATTGTCAAGTTCTGCTGCCACCAAACCCATACCACACCCATTAGATTCAGGCCAGAGAGCTCAAGAGTCAAGAGTGTTACAGGAATCTGATGTTCAGAGGACAGGAAACCACACAGAGGGTCTCACCTGAACAACAGGAAATATGTGAATGAAATCCATCCCCTGGATCTGGTGAGGCTCCAGTTGGTGTGGACACTTCATCCTTGGAAGAACTGAGACAATTTTTTCTGATAGAGCTCTATTTGGAAAAAGCAACAAGCAAAGAGTGAGAACACACTAAGTGGCCTGTAAGACATCTCTCAAGTCTTGGCAGCATCCCAGAAAAATCTGGCACTTCTTAATGCCAGACTATCACCAAGTTTCTCTGACTGCAAAATTTAAAAAAATAAGCACAACTGAGATGTGTTTGTACATGCATGTAAGGCCACAAAACTGCCTTCATCCTTTATTCTAAGACTGTGTGCTTCCCACTTTTTTATACGCCTTTTCTTTATGAAATTAGGGTGATGTTTGAGGTAGTAGGTATTGTTTTTTAACATCTTTACATGGTAAAATAAAAAGTTATCAGTGCACCACATTCGTTTACATGTCATTTTACTGACCTCCTTTTTCCATAAGCCTGGGAACTGCTAGGTTACACATTTTAAAAACTGTTGTAAATATCAGTCAGGCAAAAAAAAAATTACCAAGCTTGTGCCAGGTGCCCAGAATATTAAGACAAAATATGAGGTCTCAAGCTCAAGAAAAAATTGGAGTTCTCTATTCTGGTACAAAGTATTTTCAAAATAAAAAAGTCTTTAAACTCTGATATGCTAAAATCAATACCAGATTTTGGGGAACCATGTATCCTCATTCCTTTTTTCCAGAGAGAAATTTTCTGCTTTGCATTAGGGACAATGACTTCTCTCTAATACCTTACTTCAGTCCTCCTCCTAGATGGCTAGGAGTAGAAAGGGAGGAATCAAGCTCCCTGAGGTCCCAAAGCATTCTTCTATCTCAGGAGGTAAGCCCCTCTCTGCTGCTGGAGAAGTCTTTTAGCTCAACCTGGGCCTGGGTGGGACAGTTTTATGGCAGGAGTGACAGAGGGACTGGACTCGTGCACAAGTCCATTTCACCACAGATTTAAGCTTCCTTTTCTAATCAGCTGATATCTGATCTCCAACAGTCTTCTCATATCTGAATTGAATCCAATTCAAGTGAATAAAGATTATTTAGTGGTTCTGCTAAACTCCAAAGCCATGGCACACAGACCAGGAACATTAAAGTTACAAGGTATTAATACAGGGTGCAGCCAAGAGCGTGGCCCCAAAGAGATTTGGAATGGGGCCCAGAACTCAAGGTGTCTAGGAAATATTGGAGGGACATATAAGATGTCCTCACCACCCCCTTCCCACAGGTGTGAGTTGGGGGAAGGGACACATGGAGCAGGGCATGCAGGGCTGTTTTGTACAGCCACAGCCTTGCAGCTAATCCATGGCATGGTCATTTAACATATCTATAGCCTATGGTGGGTCACTTGGATATGTTAAATAGCTGTGGCCACCAGGGGATGGAAGTCACTTCCCCCCAAGATGTAAGTGGGGGGCAGGTCCCCTGGGTTACATACAGTGCCTGTGTGGGAGGTTGGAGAAGATTGGCTCCATGACATGGGGCCACACCTGCCCAGACTCATGATGGCAGCCCAGTAAATTTGGAATAATATGGGAGTGCTGGCAAGTGTAGCCGATTGTAGGAGGAGTCGGAAATGAGGCTGCAAAGAACTGGTGCGGGGATTTAAAACCCAGACATGGCAGCCATTGAGAGGGAACCACGAGGCTGTGGCAGTGCAAGTGAGGAAAGCCACACGCTTCGGGCAGAGTGGGGACCCCTGCAGCCATGTGAAGGAGAGAGAGCCACGAGGCTTCGCCAGAGTGGGGACCCCCACAGCTTTAGTAGGGGGAACCACCATGAGGCTTTAGCAGAGAACCATCACTTGGCTTTGGCAGAGCGGTGACCCACCCCTTCCCCGCAGCTCTGGTGAAGGAAAGAACCATGCGGTTTCGGCCAGAGTGCAGATCCCTGTAGCTCTGGTAGAAGAGGACCACGTGGCTTTGGAATGCTCCCTTTAGCCGCGTGGCCTGGGAAGCAGGAGAGACTTTGCCTGGAAGAACGGTGAAAGAACTCTTTGCCAGTAGGCCATGAAAGGGTGCCACATGGCTTTGGATTAACTGGAGATCCTGCCTGGATGGCGACATAGCTCATGATGCCAGCGGCCTGAAACACAGACACGTGCTTCTTTTCCTGAGTTACGGTACCCTGAATTAGGGCAGGGGGAGAAGGAAATGCTGTGGGCGTCTGTAGTTATCCTAAAGGACTTTGATATTTTAATGGGTACATTGGCTCACTACTTTAAGTCTGTATAGCTTTAAATAAGCATTTCCTTTCCTTTTCACAAATCTCTGGCATTGAGAGACGGCTTTCCGATTGGCAGCAGACAATCGAGCCCAGTAGGTGGTCCAGATGGTATTAGTATACCATCCTCCGGAGTCTGGGTCCCTGTGTTGTTCTGTAACAGTTTTTGGAGTCCCTGGGTGGGCCAAATATTGCCCCCCACCTTGGACCTCTGTTCTGTAACAGTATGGCCCTACAGGGCCATATGGAGAAATGGGAGCTTCTGGCTCAGCCTACAGGGATAGTTTAGGTTATATCCCCATATAAGACCCTTATTAAAAAAAAAATCTTACCCAGTTATAGCAAATACTGTGGACTTGTTTATAAGTGGAGGAGAATTTGCTAATAAATGAAAGCCCTGGTGAATGAGGTTACCAGGTCTTACTAGATGCTTCAAATTCATTAAGTTTTGGGTCTACCAGAAGTAGTCCTTGTTCAAAGAAATCTTGCACCTCTTCATCTTTCTGCAGTTCCATAATCCATCCCAGGAGACACACCCTTAAGACCAAAATCTAACTCAAGTCTGGATGAGAGAAATTACCTTATCTATGTTCCCTTAGTAGGTTTCATCTCTTCAGTCTTGGTAGGAACTAAGTAATCTAGGGACAAAAGCTAAATGGCTACCCAGGAAATGGTCCCTGGAGAACATATTACAAAAACATTTATATACAGAAAGCAGCTAGCTATACAAGGTGGGACCGAGGTTAAAACTGCTGAGGGAAACAGCCACACTCCCAACTCCACTCATCTGTAGTATTGACGTCTAGTCTAATATGTTAAGAATAAAAAACTTGCAGAGGGAAAACTGATACCCTACTGTAAACATTCGCAGAAGATAGGAATATCCACTTCTCAGGAGGGAAGCACGCACATAGGATGTGTGATTTATACAAAATGAAGGAAAATTGTCATGTGGCTCTCAGCCACTCCTGCAGTCCCTCCTTTCTGAGTAGCCTGTCCATGCATCTTTTCTGCCATGAGATGTGTGCCCTGCCTCAGTAGGGAAGCTGTGGTTGTCCAGCTCTTCCTGGGGCTCAAATTGGAATGTTTGGTAGGGATATATTAGCAAACCCATTTGGCAATATCTAAGGTACGCTCTTTCTCCCTGACGAATTTTATTTTTATTTTCATCTTTACCAGACTCCTATGCCTTGAAACTTCTGAGGGGAAGATGTGAGTGATTAATTGGCTCTACTTCCCAAACTTCAACTTTGTGTCCTTGCTCCAGGCAGGTCTTAACTATTTATGGTAGAGGGGGGCCACCTTTCCTCTCCACTATATTTTAGTTCAGTAGGAGGAAAGCTCCCTCTAGTGGCTGTAGGTCTATGGGTTTGCATAGGGTAATGATTGCCTATAATCATTCAGTAGCTTAAAAAAGAAGGTGGAACCTCCAACAACCATCACAACCCTCCACCTTTAGACAAGGTTCTCCTTGGCCAGTCCTTAAAGACAGCCTGTTCTCTCAGTTCATAAAGGCCCTGAGGGAGGATGCTGCAGGTCAGCTCAGGGTTTACAATCCTCTCAAACCCACCTCCTTGTTGGCAGCATATGGAAACACCTGAGGCACTAACAGTTCCAGGGGACAAAAGCAAGGAATTCTTAAAGAAACTCACCAGTGCCACCTGGCTTCTCCCTGGAGCTCAGGGTGAATCCTCTGACTTTCTAAAACTACGGGAAAATGACAACTGCAGAGGTCCCCAGGCAGGTTTCCTAGTCTAAGATGTTATGATGCCCACATGTCACTATAGGCGATTAGTTTGATTCTTTAGTTTTTAAGAGTGTTCAGTGCACTGTTTCCTCCTCCACTGCACACAGTTTAAAAGAGGGTGAATTAAACCTAGATCTAAATTCCAGTTCCATCACCTACTCTGGGATTGGCAAGTCACACGGATGGCTCTGGTCCAATACTCCTATCATAAAATGAAGGATAACCCCTGTCCTGCCTATTCAAAGGTTGTTTCAAAGGTTAAATAATAAAAAGCATGTCCAAGTGCTCTGCACATAGATGCCTAGTAATGTTGTTAAAATGAACTCAGTTATAAGCCTAAAATCTCATCAGTGGATCTCTGAGCACAAGACCCTGTAGAAATAGGGCTTTAGGACAGGCTGGGATGGAGGGCAGAAGCTCATGGAACCTTCAAGAAGGAAGGATCAAGGAGAATAAGGCCCCAGTTGGCATGCAGAGGAGAGCCTGAAAGATAATCATGCCCTCAGTCGACGAGCGCACTCCTCAGACAGTGCTACCTGGCCACCCATCACATCAGCTGGGATATGGTGAGGCACTGCAAACAGGTATTAGACTAAATTGCATCTCACCAGAAATTTTGTAAGGAGCAACCCCCAAACACAAAACATATTCCAAAACCAAACAGAGAAGACTTCTGGATAATTCAGTGCCCTGTGGCTATGTCATTTCTCCTACAGATAATAAAGACCCAATTGCCTGAAGGACTGCTAGGAGTCTGACAGATAACTTTAAGTCATACAAATCCCTGTCCCCAGCTTTGCCCACAATTACCGTTCATAGCTAGAAACTTAAAGATTACACATCAAGTACGTACCAGAGAATATAATGCATCTTTAATCCCTTAACCAAACTCTCTGGGGCCAAATGTGTTTTAGAATTCAGACTTTTTCAGATGCTTGTACTTTAGTGCACCTAAGAGGCATGCATATACTATGTATTATGTAGGACGCCAGTAAAATCTAGAGTAGCACCCTAAAATCAAATAATATTTATATAGCAAAACTTATGAATATTCACATAAATGGGATCAGTAAAGACAACAAATAGCTTTAAGTTAGTTCAGGTTATATTTTGCTTCCATGAGTTTTGAACCCACACTTAAAAAGAAAAAAAATATATTTTCAGTGTGTTTTAGAGTTCAGAAATATGGATAAAGGATTGGGAACCTGCATAAAAAACACTATGCTCCAATATCTATTAACAGTACTATCACTGATAGAAATGTATCATAACCCCCGAGAACACCAAGGTGAAAAAGGACTAAGGACCACTGTAAAATGTCAAAAGAATTTATGGAGAAAAGATATGCAGAATGTAAGAAATGGTAAGACTAGGCCAGAAAAACATGCAACGGAAAGAAATCCCAGTATGTCATGGTGACACAAATGTAAAAAGCAATCAGCTCAAATTCTAATGGAAAGAGGCTTCAATCAAGAGTGTCCTCAAGAAGACAGTGAATTCATGACAGTATATAGACTAAGAAGCTGGCTGATCTTTCCTACAGGTAAAGGTATGTGCTTCTTTGTTAACAGAAAAAAAGGCAATCAGAAAAAAAAAAAAAAAAAGCTATAAAGTGATTCACAGTTGACCCCTGAACAACACAGGGGTTTGGAGTACTGACCCCACACAGTTGAAAATTCAAATATAACTAGTCAGCCCTCTGCATCTGTGGCTTCCCAACTGCGACTGAAAATACATACAATGTGCCTGATTTTCAGTGACTCATACAGGCCACCTTGCTCTGGCCAAATACCTCAGAATAACCCTTGACTTCCCTCTTAACTCAGACCCTGACATCCAATCTGTCATGAAATTGTTAATATATCAAAAGTACCCAGAACATGCCTGACCCATAGTAGGAGCTCAATAAATATTTGCTGAGTTAATGAATAGTGAAGAGATTCCTTTTGATTATGACATTTTAAATATTCTCCTTTAAACAATATCATTATGGTCCAAAAGATAACATTTCCTCTTCTCTGCTCCCATCACAGGTCTTAGTTCTTATTGTAAACACTGTTTATAGATTTACTTTTAGAATCTATCTGTAGATAAAGCATGGACAATTTAATTCCTATTATTGAAGAGACTCTAAATATTATGCCCCAAAGATTATAAAAGTAATGTTATAATGGTAGATGGAGGCTGAAAGGTAAAAGGAAAAACAGAGATACTAAAATGTTTACCTTACGTACGTAGGAGCCAGGAGAGACTATCTTATGTTTATAGGCCAAGAAATAGAAAGTTAAGTAGATTAAAAGTATACAAGTGATCATAGAAAAGCAGGTAATAAAAGACTGGAAGATGGAAGATGGATGCACTGAGCAGCATAGGGGAACTAATTTCCTCTTCTCATTAGACACAAATGAAACAAAGTGTATATACACAGTTGGGAGATGCAGAAGTTACCACTCTGAACAATCTAAAACCTAAATAGTTCCTAAATAGTTGAAGATGATTCTTTCCAGGAAATTAAACTGGTATATAGAATGGGGAGGGTGGGGGAGACAGCTGTATATTTTGTTCCCTTTGGTAGTATCTGAATTTTTTTTACCTTCGTGAATGTAATACCTACATAATAAAAACAAACAAAAAGACAGGAATAAAAAGCTACCTCTTGATTTAACCTGACCAGCAGAGAGCAAAGCCAGACACCTGGACTCCACTGCACTGCCTCCCAGTGCAGGACTTTGCAGTACTGCTCTGGCAGAGTATGATGCCACAGTCCCACAGCAGCAGGTATTATGGGTGCAGAGCCCCATTCTTCATGGCCTGGGCACTGATGAGAACAGTGTCACTGTGTTAAACAACAGGTACCCGGAGAGATGGTCTTAGTATTAAGAATTTTGGTGTTCTGGGGGACTGATTTTTCTTTTACTATATAGAAACTGTGAACTGGGTCATTTATTGTGTTTTTCTTTTTCTTGTCTGCCAGAAGCTCGGGGCTTAATCTGTAGCCCACCCTTAGGAAAACAAGGCATTTTGTGGCCCATTGCAAATGTTTTAGCCTTATCTCCAACCCTGCCTTTTGTCTCCACTGTTTTTCCCTTTCCCTTCCCTTTATCTTTGGCTCAATTTTCAGCTATTACTGCTTCACATGCATATTTGTAAACTATCTTTAATCCATTGGGAAGTGTTTTTTTCCTGGGAGAGAATAAGGCTTCAGAAAAAAATAAGTCACAGAATCATTCAGATCTGAGGTCACAAATCCATTGTCTTACAGATAAGGAAGCTGAGGCTTGCCTAAGTTCACAAAGGTAAACAACGCTGCTGGGAGCAGAACTGGGGTACCAAAAGGTCTAATGAAATCACCAGGCTCCTGATGAGCTATGGAAGACCAGCCAGGGGAACCTCAGGTGAAATCTCTAGCAAGGAGTCCATGCCTCCTCCAAAGTGAAGCTCTGTCTATCACAGAGGCAACAGGAAGGGAAAGATTCTCTTTTTCTCACCTTACTCAACTTCCATTGAAATTAGCTGCCATTAGAAAGAGATACACTAAGCAGTCTATAGAAACTTTCATCAAGAAAAAGTATTCCAGTTCTTGAACAGCATTACTCATCAGGGAAATGTACAGTAAATCAAAACCACAATGAGATATCACCTCACACCTGTTTGAATGGGTGTCATCCAAAAGACAAGAGGTAACAAGTGCTAGAGAAAAGAAACCCTTTTTCTTTTCTTGTGTACTGTTGGATGGACTGTAAATTGGTCTAGCTACTGTGGAAACCAGTATGGAGAACCTCAAAAAATTAAAAGTAGAGCTACCACATGATCCAGAAATCCCACTTCTGGGTATATATTAGAAGGAACCAAAATCACTATCTTAAAGAGTTATCTGCACTCCCATATTCACTGCATTGTTTACAGTGGCCAAGACATGGGAACAACCTAAGTGCTCATCAACAGATGAATGAGGAAAGAAAATGTAGTATATATCATGGAATATTATTAATCTATAAAAAAGAGGGAAATCCTGCTATTTGCAACAACATGGATAGACCTTGAGGGCACTGGGCTAAATGAAATAAGTCAGACAGAGAAAGACAAATAATATGTATGATCTCACTTAGCCGAACTCACAGAAACACAGAACAGATTGGTGGTTGGCAGAGGAGGGGTTGGGCAAAATGGGCAAAGGTGGTCAAACAGTACAAAGTTCCATTGTAAGATAAATAAGTTCTGGGGATGTAATGTATAG